>AYEL01091718.1:0-64738 GCA_000484575.1 Olivierus martensii | reverse complement strand
TTTTTACTTTTTTTTTTTTTTTTTTTTTTTTTTTTTTTTCTTCTCGAAAGGAAAAGAAAAAAAAAGAGAGAAAACAGAAATCTTGTCACTCTATCAATCCATGATTCAAGGTAGTTGCTATAGTAACTATTACTATAGAAACTGTTACTATGACAACAACCGTTGCTAAGTAACCGATAGTTAATTCGCATCTTTTTTTTTGTTTTTGGTAGAATGCATTTGTGTTAATACAGTATTCCTCGGTAGTCTACAGGATTAAAATAATAATAATAATAATAATAATAATAATTCATCGAATTAGTCAAATCAAAAATTTTTTTAATTTTTTTATTTTTGCAAATTATCAAATTTTTATAAAAATTTCCAAATTCATTTTGCCCAATCTAGTATTTGTCCAATTCAGTAACAGTAGCATTTGTCCAATTCATCATACATGTTTTTCCTCAAAATCAGCAAAAAAAATTATAATCATTACCAATAAAGCATTTTTCTCATTACTAGGATGCCCAAATGAAGTTTGAGTACCTGTCAAGCAAATGTTAGTTTGAGATTTTGTGGATTAAACAAGTCATTTCTTATTATAATGCTGTGTTAATCATTTTAGACTGAATTTGTACACAGAGTAAATATACGGTTGTTCAGAAAGTAATTTCATTTTTTTCATGAAAATGAACAACAGTATTTTTATAGTAAGCTTATATATATATTTTATTCAATTATATATTGACCATTTTTGTCCAACACATTTTGCCATCTTTCTGGTAGTAGAATGATTCCATGCTTTTTTGATCTTTGCTTGCAAAAAACTGAACCAAGTGATTTTTGACATCTTCATATGAACTAAATGTTTTACCATCTAAAGCAGGGGTTGGCAACTTTTTTTGGCTGCAGGTCAAAATGCGTGTATTAAGAAGATGTTTCGGGTCAGTGGTATTTTCATTTTAAAACAGTCTTTTTTGGTGAATAATAAGATTAATTTTATTGAGAAAATAATTACAATATGCTTTAAACTTTAAACATAAAAATTAAAATTATAATTCTAATTATGGATCAACATTGCCAACCTTATTGATTTCTCCTTGAAATTATGTTACAATTTTCAATTTTTTAAAATAAAAATGCAGTTTGTTATTGAAACTTTGTAATCAACAAAAATGTTATTGTTATTATTTATTTTCAGTTTATTTTTTATATATTCTTCAAGTGTTTGTTTCATATTATGTTTTATAATTTATTTTTTATATATTATACTTTATTTTCGGAACTCAAGTGGGTCACTTGAAATTATGAAATGGGTCACTAGTGACCCGTGTGTAATAGGTTGCTGAGGCCTGGTCTAAAGAATTCTGTAAAGATCAGAACAAGTAAGAATGAAGAGAATGCTAAATCTGGTGAATATGGTGAGTATGGAAACACATCCCATCCAAGCTGTAACAGCTTCTGGCAAGTCATCAAACTTGTATGAGGTCTGGCATTATCATGGTGAAACACTATACCTTTTCTGTTAATCAATTCTGGCTTCTTCTGTTTGATAGAATCACTCAATTTGTCCAATTGGTGGCAGTACACTTCTGAATTAATTGTGGAATTGTCTGGTAGAAGTTCAAAAAATAATTCCCTTAAAATCCCACCAAACAGAGATCATCACTTTTTTTGATGAATAGCTGCTTTCAAAGTGCTTTGAGCCAGTTAATTTCTTCTGCTCTATGATCGATTGCATTCATTTTTGTTGTAAACAATCTATTTTTCATCATCAGTTATGATTTGCTTCAGAAATGGATCATTTTCTTGACGTTTGAGCAACAAATCACAGATGTCAATACAATGGAGCAAATCTCTTTCTTTGAGAATGTGTGGAACTGAAATATTGAGCTTTGAAATGAAATCAAGATATTTCATATGATCATGAACAGTCGAATTTGGCAAATTCAATCTTGTAGCAATTTCTCATGTTGTTATTTGGCGATTTGCCTTTATTTTGTCTTCATCAACTTCAACTGGCCTTCCAGAATGTGGTGCATCTTTAATATCAAAATTGTCAGAACGAAATTTTGCAAACCAGTTTTGGCACTGGAATTTTGTTAGCACATCTCCATACACTTCACATAACTTTTTTCTTGCTTGAACAGCATTTTTACCTTTTTTGGTAATAAAAAAGCAAAATATGCTGAAAATGCCACTTTCTGTTTTTTCATTTTTGATACAATACCAAAACAAACAACTGCACAGAATCAAAAAAATATTTTTATAAATATACCTTGAAATGTCAGCTGTCAAAATTTATAATGACAATATGGCTTAGAATGAAATTAGTGGATAAAACTACAACTAATGCGACTTGTGGGAAAAAATGAAATTACTTTCCAAACAACCCAATAGAAGGAGACTCTCTCAAGTTTTTTCTTAGTGAGAACTCTTAAGCTTCAGTTTTTAAAAACACTCAAGTTTCAGTAACTCTAATCCTAAACATGCTCTAGTGGGTTTGTTTTGGTTAAGTAAATTGCATATATGCATCATATGATAGATATAGCATATTTCTTGTCTTGTAGTAAAGTAGACTATACCTATCTTAAAGCATAATGTTTTTAATTTACTGTAATATTTGTATAATAATTTTGTAGGTAAATTCAAAAATTTGATTTAGATTACATTGCAAAGAATGCAAAGTCTTATGTACAATGGAGAGCTTGTATTCTTCACTCATAATCAATGTAGAGATGATTTAATTTAAATATGTATTAGAATATGTTTAGTTTTTACTATAAAAATTAATTATTCTTGAAAAATGCAAAAATATTTTTATAGAAATTTATAATTCACATTATTAAACATGTTTATATCTAATTTTTATCTGAATTTTCAATAAAATATATTGTTTTAATTAAAATTTTCTATTATAATACCTTCAACTGTCAGAGTGACTCGTTCTTGAGCAGCACTTGTTAAATCAGATGCTGTACAAATATACACTCCAGTATCTTCTGGTCTTACATTTGTTATCGTAAGAACTCCACTTGCTTCTGTTGCTTGACTAGGCATTACACCACCTTCCTTTGTCCAGACTAGTTGATATACAGCCTGAAAATCAATTAAAAATTACTTGAAAAATATTTTAATATATCTTTATAATTATAATGATATATACATCACTGCTTTGACTGCTAGCAGAGCATCTAAATGATACAGTTGCACCAACTGGAACCCTTTGATTTTTTGGTTCTTCTATTCTAACTTGTATATTTTGTCTACCTAATAATTTATTATATATATATGGCTTAATAAAAATCCAGTCCTTTTAAAATGCAAAAAACAATATTTAAATTATTAACCTCCAGATAATGTACAACTACCACCAGGCTGAATAGGATTTCCACTATATCCTGCTGAACATCTAAGAAATATTAATAATTTAATATATGATATGCATATTATTAACTATAATATATAAAAAATTAAATATTTTAATATTAAATATTTTATTTAATATGTTAGTATAAAATGTGATATTAAATATTTTTTCTTATTACTTACATTTCACAATTTCTTCCCATATATCCTAAAGGACAAGCATTACAAGTTGATTGGCCATCAGTATCAAGGAAACATGTTGGAGAAAATCTGAAAAATTTAGATATTATCATATTTTGGTATCTTTTAATTTTGTAGATTAATTTATAAGTTGAATTACTAATTATAAATTTATAATTAGCTTAATTAATATATAATACAGTGTGGTTGCATTTCATGCAATTAAGTTATGTTAATTTGAAATGAAGTATCCATGATAATGACAAAAAAATTATTACACAAACTCACGTATAAAGTCTTCTACTCCAATTATTAGTAAAATATATAAAATATTAATAAAATGTGAAAAATTTGAAATTATATGAATATTAAAACTTATGAATATTTCTCATTTTATATTTCTATAAGAAAATTATTCTTGAAAAAAAAAAATAAAAAATTTTTGAATTATTCAAGGTTTTCAGGAACACATCCTTCACATAAAATGCAATTGCACTGTATTATTGTATTTTCATACAACATTCAATGAGATAGTTTTTCTATGCTAAATATGTGACTTATTTATGGAAATTTCAAATCATTTTAACTATTTCTTCAATAAATTATTAGTAATAATAATATAATTATTTACAAAACTCTGAATACAGAAAATATTTTCAAGACATTAATTGAAATATTTTTGACCTTATAGGCATCATCATCAATAAAATAATTAAAATAATTCAAGTATATTTCTTTATAATTGATATACATGTTCTCTTCAAATTTATCTGTTCGATTTACATAAATTCAATTTTACAAAAAATGTTATCAAAATATTTTTTAAGTCATCATTATAATTTAATATTCTTATAAACTTCTTGAACTATCAAAAGTAAAATTAAAAAGAAAAAATTACTGATTTGATGGTGTGGTGAGTGGACATGGACAAGGCTTGCAGTCTTCAGGAGTACCTCTTGTAGAATCTCCATAATAACCATCTATGCATCGTTCACAATTATCCCCCATTGTATTATGTCTACATCTCTAAAATGTATAAAGTTATAAATTGATTAATATAAAATCAATTATGAATCCTTTAAGTTTTGTAATTTTAAATTTTAATAACTAATTATTGCTTATTAGTTAATCTAATAGTGTTAAAACAAGCATTGTGGTTATATTCTGATTATTATACATTCAGTTCTACAATCAATACCCTATATTTAATAGTTTAACAAATTACAGTCTAAAATATAGGGAAGATAAAAAGGTCACAATATTAATAGTATATAATAAAATTTAGTTCTACTTTTTAATAGCAAAAAAAAATGCTTAAATATATTTTTATTTTCTTTAAGCATGTTTTTATGTCATTAAAGAATAGTGTTAAAACATTTAAATTTACTAATAATAAAATGAAGCAAAGTCTATTATCTATAAAATAGTCCCAGAAAGAATTAAAATTGCCTATTTTTCATTTTTCATTTATTTAGCATTTAGAATCTATTAGTGTTATATGTCCAGTTTTAATGTTTATTTAACCAGCATAGATATAGATGTCGTATCACAGAGATGATGACAGTATAACGATGCCATGCATTGTTACATCATCCATTGTTATGTCACTATAACACCACATTGACAACAATGTCTACTGTCAATATCTATCATAATGACTGTGATGTCATTATGATAGATATTGATAATAGTATGGCTGGCTCAAGATATGATCGAGCAGAGTGACTGCTCAAGGCACCGATATTTTAGGAGTGCCAAAGGATGCTGGCACATTTTGTGTTTTGTTATTATTATTATTGTAATAAGACACATTTATTTTTTATACAAAATTTAAATGGTGAGAGACTGGTGGCAGCTGCTCAGCGTCCCCAGCCAGAAGACAAGGATTCATGCAATAATATAATAAATGATATAATCAACGTTAATAAAAATATATAGATTCAAAGAATTTACTGTACAAAATAATTGGTACACAATAAGTAGGTAGACCGCACGCAAAACGATAACAGAAAAATAATAATATTTAAGTAAGAGTTTACATTTCAACAAGTACAGAATGATTCAGAGATTATTGTGAGTTGATCAAGCAACAAAGTGTGTACTGTTTGCAGTTTTATGTGTTTTATATCAGTAAGTTTCTAAGACAACTGCTTAACTTAAATTCTTGAGAATACATAAAAAACAAGCACTATTTGCAGTAAAATAAAAATGTGTTTTATATATGTTGTGTTGGTTTTGCAGTCTAAAATATAGGGAAGATAAAAAGGTCACAATATTAATAGTATATAATAAAATTTGGTTCTACTTTTTAATAGCAAAAAAAATGCTTAAATATATTTTTATTTTCTTGAAGCATGTTTTTATGTCATTAAAGAATAGTGTTAAAACATTTAAATTTACTAATAATAAAATGAAGCAAAGTCTATTATCTATAAAATAGTCCCAGAAAGAATTAAAATTGCCTATTTTTCATTTTTCATTTATTTAGCATTTAGAATCTATTAGTGTTATATGTCCAGTTTTAATGTTTATTTAACCAGCATAGATATAGATGTCGTATCACAGAGATGATGACAGTATAACGATGCCATGCATTGTTACATCATCCATTGTTATGTCACTATAACACCACATTGACAACAATGTCTACTGTCAATATCTATCATAATGACTGTGATGTCATTATGATAGATATTGATAATAGTATGGCTGGCTCAAGATATGATCGAGCACGCACGTCTTTGGAAAGTGGGAAACCATAACAAAAGAGGTTTACTTGCATGTTCTTACAACAATAGTGAAACCTTGGATGGAAACTGTGGCTTCCGGGAGACCCTAGATCTTCCAGCAGGATGGCGCACCTGCGCACACCAGTCATTTAGTGCAAAACTGGTTGTCAGACAACATGGATATATGTTTTGGTCTAAAGCAGGGCTGTCCAACTCGCAGCCCACGGGCCGCATGTACCGCATGTACACTGCTGTACTGAATGCGGTCCAACATAAAATTGTAAACTTCTTTGAAAAATTGAGATTTTTATGTACTTAATGAAGTTAACGAAGCTTTTATTATTTAAATACCTATTACCTTTCCTATTTTCATTTTCTAAAATATTTCTTATTTTAGTAATTGAAACTTCTTGATGTCAATGATTTTTAAAAAATTTCTGAATGAAAAGAAGTCAAAGATTATTAAGTTATGACATGATTTTTAAAAAATTTCTGAACGAAAAGAAGTCAAAGATTATTAAGTTATGACATTTTTGCTTATTTGTCATAGTAGATATCATATATTGTACATTATTTATTAAATTTTTGCATAACAACTATTTTTGTTTTTAGGTTCCTTTCCAATCAGTAAAATTACTAAGAGGCAGAGCTAATTCCAACAATAGGCTGCACCTACACATGTGGAGGGGGACCAGATGGTGAAGGACAAGGATCACCGAGCAGCACCAGGAACCTTGAAAAAACTTTTCAGGAGATGCTGGACCCGAGTCCTCCTGCGTGACACACCAACGCGTTACCACATGCTCATCCGGCTGTCGAACAACTGTCGTTGGAATTAATATATTTTATGTGTGGCCCAAGACAATTTTTTCCCTTCAAATGGGGCCCAAGGAAGCCAAAAGGTTGGACACCCCTGGTCTAAAGAATTCTGGCCTCCTAACAGTCCAGATTGCAGAAACATTGCTAAAAAATCGATCGTCGAACACATCATAGTCGTCCATCTTGAAACGATGACTTAAGCCGCAGATAAAGGCAGCTTAAAACGCGTTTCATTTTCAGCGGCTTGAGTCGCAATTTATACCATGGTGAATATGAAAAATTATATTGATCTCTGAAACTGGTTTTAAGCTATTGTGGTGAATACGGCCGCAAGTATTCATTCCTATTTAATGATTCAATTAAACGTTTGGCGTAAACAACTGACGACATTGCACTTAAGAGACAGGCACTATAACAAACATTGTTAACATAAATTTGGCAATATTGGAGCAGCCACCTGCTTGTCTCAGCTTGTCATAGTGGCTATTCGAGTCATATATAGGTAGTAAGTAGCGAGTACACTTACAGTTCATATTTATTCTAAAATAATAAACTAAATTAAAAATTTTTTATTAACAATTACAATTCGGACTATGCGAGGTATTGCTGTACTATGGTTCCCCTATCCGCTGCAGAAAGCGGATTGGCCAAAACTGTCGCAGATAAACGCAGGAACAATTCCGCTTGTGGATTCCCAAAGTCCCTTTGGTTTCCTAAAAATTCTTAGTGCTTTGGTTTCCTAAAGATTCTTAGTGCGGTTCCCATGAAAACAAAATGGACAGTAAGCAATGAAAGGCACTCACTGTTTACGAAATGATATTAACAGCTGCAGTAAATGAAGAAACTGAAACAAAATCAAAGAAGAGAAAATGTTGGATCAGAAATATTTATAAGAAATACAAACAATGTTTCTCTGCAATTTTGATTAAAGAGATGAGATTTAATGACAGAGAAATACCACCATCTTGATTGTCAAGATTGCCAACAATTCAACATCACAAAAAGTATGGATTTCATTGGTCTTGTTATTATCTCGACAGATTTTGCCGTCGCGGAAAAGTTGAATCCATCTAGACACTGGACGGTAGCAGTTTTACACCGCGGTATGATGTCAAAACCATGATGCTTTCATCACGCGCATTTTCCACCGCACTTCTGTGCTAGTGGGAACCAACTTTTATTCGCAGTCATCAAGTTATGGTCACTAGAGAGTCTTTATATGGTTTGCTTTATTTTTGTATTTAATCATCTTTTACTTTGTTTTATATAATAAACTATTTATTTTACAAAGGCGTTATTTTATTAATATTCATATACAACAGTAACTGATCAATTATTTTTTATGAGAAAATGAATAGCTTGCCATTATTATTTAATATATACCATTTTATTAAAAAATTACTTAACTAAATTCTTATTGTCATATCCTAGATGATTAAAGAAAGAACTTGACTAAAATCAAAAAATTTATTGAATAAAAACTGGTTAGCCAAAACTTTCACATAGGCAATATCGCACCTTTCCTTCATGTCTCTCAATTGATCCTTCCAATTTAGTGATTTTAAAAGATGTAAAATTAAATTATTATTTTAACTTTGAAGGGTAAAACTTTGAAGGGTAAATTCAAAAAATGTCTTAGGCATAATATGACACTTATAAATGTTTGAACTACAGTATTGCCAAGATTTACATTAGAATATGGAGTTAATCAAATTTGCTTCTAAATAAATTATTTATTATTCAATTGCCAAAAAAAATTGTCATTTAGTAGTGTTAACCTTGGAGTTAATCAAATTGGCTTCTGAAATAAATTAATTATTATTCAATGGCCAAAAAAAATGTCATTTAGTGGTGTTAAGCCTAACTATTAATTAAATTTATTTTGAATATAAATTATTAAGAGGCAACTAAGTACTGTGACACTAATATTTTAAAAATTTCAAAAAGTGGAGTTAATCGATTTGGCTTGTGAATGGCTCATATATGGAAAGGATCTTCTATGTCTGATTCATGTAGTTTTGCATTTTTTTTATGTTTATTAAGATAATATGTAGTATCATAGTAAATATTAATAGTCAGAAACCCATAAATTTTGGCCATTTCCAAATCAGCAACATATCTTAAAAATTAAATTTTAAGAAGCAGATGCAGCATATTATTATCTCTTTAATCAAAACCCTTGACAATCAAGATGGTGGTATTTCTCTGTCATTAAATCTCATCTCTTTAATCAAAACTGCAGAGAAACATTGTTTGTATTTCTTATAAATATTTCTGATCCAACATTTTCTCTTCTTTGATTTTGTTTCAGTTTCTTCATTTACTGCAGCTGTTAATATCATTTCGTAAACAGTGAGTGCCTTTCATTGCTTACTGTCCATTTTGTTTTCATGGGAACCGCACTAAGAATCTTTGGGAAACTGAAGCTTACCGGGACTTTGGGAATCCACAAGTGGAATTGTTCCTGCGTTTATCTGCGACAGTTTTGACCATTCTGCTTTCTACAGCGGATAGGGGAACCATAGTACAGCAATACCTCGCATAGTCCAGTTTCACTATAGTCCGGATTGTAATTGTTAATAAAAAATTTTTAATTTTCAGCAACAACAGGATTCAAAATTTTTGGAACAGAATTCTATCATAAGTTGAGGACTACTTTTATTTATCTAAAGAAATGAAAACATGGTCCTTAAAATCAAGCATATCAAAAAAATAAAAAATTATTTATGCCATATAAATGTTTAAGGATTTTTAATCATAATCATTAATGAATAGATGAGTTTTTATATATATTTTTATATAGATTTAGACACAATCCAAGAATGAAAATATTCATAGTGTGTCAGTAAAACCATGCATCTTAACCATCTTAGAGAGAATGCTACATCTGCTTCTTAGTCTGCCATTTTGAGTTTTTCTGATTTCATTAGTAGACGAAAGAGTTTTTGCTATAACTTCAATTATGCAGTATTATATTGTTACATATGTGATTTGAAATGTCTTTTTTTATGAATGTTTAGCATTTATTTATTGCAATTAATACTCATATTAATTGCAATTATGCAATCAGAAAATTAAGTATAAATATTTTATATGATGATTAATAATTAAACTCCATTATCATATATAAACAAATCAAAAATCATATTATGCACAATAATCTTTTTCTAAGTACTATGTAATTATTTTCAAACTAGGGTGCAAGGAGCTATCATCATGCTCCTTACACCTAATCTGGATATTCTGAACTATGTATTCTATATAAGCTTCATCCTTCCAAAAGATCCACATTTTTCAACTCCAAAATTATTTTGATCTAATTCAATATGCTTTAATTATATAGCACCAATAGTTTCTTTTAAGTAATTTACTGCTATTTTTCAGCTTATAATATTTCTACTTGATTGAAAGAAATAGCTACCATTGGATATTTATCTCTAACATTTTCCAAATTTCCAATTTGAAAAGTTATGAAATCATCATTCAGATAAGTAATATCATTATGAAGATTAGAGGGAAAGTTTACCTATAAAAACAAATTTACTTATAAAATGATAGTTCTATTCCATAACATACATTTCTTAATAATGAGGCTTAAAATAATGAGAAGTAATTTAACCTTTTAAATAAATATAATACCCATAAAAAATATAAGATAGAAGAATTATGTTAAATATGAGAGTTTTGAATCAATTTTTCATAGTGAGTTAAATGCACTCATGTTTTGATAATTAATCATATTACATTGAAACCTCTCTATGTTGGACACATTTAGTTCCTTCAAAATGTGTTCAACTTAGAGAGATTCATAAAATCAAAAGTTTTATTTAAACATACTAAACACTAAATTTTCATGTCAATGCAAGCCTTTATTCAATTCACTAAACACTAAATTTTCATGTCAATGCAAACCTTTATTCAAATCAAACTGGAAACCTTTATTATTTTAAATAAACTCAAAATTATCAAATACACACTGCAGTCTGTCAGTGCTTTCAACATAAGAACTATTTATTTGAAGTCTGTAAGTAGAGTTTGCCTTTTTTTTTTTATTTAATTTATACTTCAACACATTTTCAATTTTATTTTTTCTTATACCAAATAGAGTTTCAACAGTCTCTGGTTCATTATTAGAAAATGCTTATCATTCAAATTCCTCTACATATTCCAAAACTGTTTCATGATCATTCGATTCCTCTTCCAACAAAATCTCTACATGAATTGAGCTGATATAATCTTTTCAATTAAATCACTGGCTGTACAATTTTCATATTCATGATGGACAAGATTGTTGTCAAAATTTGTAAAATCTTCAGTTAAAATTTTATGATGAAACTCTAGGAAGAGCACTCAGTTCTTCTCCTAGGTTAAAGTTATTGACCTCTTGCATTCCTTCCTCAGTAAAATCTATAAGGAACCCAGCATTTTTAAAACATTTCTGAATAGTTAATTGTGAAACTTCTTGACATTTAACATAAATCCATCTCACTGATCCAAAATAGTAAATGATCAACAACTTGCTTTTGGTCAATGTCAGCTTGTTTAATTTTCTTTTACTGCTTTTTTTCCTAAGGAATTTTCCTTAGAAAAACATTTCTAAGGAAAGTTTAATCACAGCAATAGAAGAAACAGCACACAATTCTCAAAGAAAAAATTTTAAAATATAAACCAAACCAAAACTAACCAATTATATAGCTCAAATATTTTTAATTTTATTGCAATAAAATATTCTGGCTGTAATTTGGCTAGTTTTGGTTTGATTTTTCTCAATGCTCAGTGTGTATTCATTTACAGTAATAAGTAAATCATGAATACTTATTACCAGGGCTCAAAATAACAATCACCAGCTCACCATAGAAGACTAAGAAATTGCAGCTGGCAAGTGTAATGAGATAACCTTGGAAATGCTTGATTAATACTTCTAATAATTTATTTTCATGATTTTTTCTATATAGTCCAGCTCTAACAAGAAAAATTCTGTAGTGCCTCTAGTTCACAAAAGAGGGAGCCACTTGAGAGGACTAAACCATTCGTTTTAGGTAAATGGTAATAGCTGATGGGTGAAAAATTGGTGAAAATAAAAGTTGCCTCATTTTGTGATTGACCAATCATATAGCTCAACCAGTTCTGATGTCATCAGGAGACTTGGCAGAGACCTTGCAGATTTTCTTATTAAAACCATCGATATATATCGTTGATTAAAACTCAAGCATATCATCAGAAAATTTTGGGCTATTCTATGCAGATAAAGAAAAGGTCCTAGATGTTAATTAGACAATACATTAATTAAGACAATTCATGATGTAAAGCCTGTGAACCATGAAATGTGAAAAATAAACACATGTTGTGTGGACTTGAGATTTGTTTGAAAGAAAGCTGCTTTTACTTGTGGAGTACAGGAATACCTCGATTATCACGGTTAATGTTGTCACAAAAAATACCGCAATAATTGAATCTGCGATAATCGGGATAAACAATGCGTGTAAAATGGGTGATCATTGCCAAGGATTTTTAAAATATATTAATTAAATTTTATATATGAGGTAAAAAAGAAGTGTATTGAAGGAGCTAATCTTCTAAGTTGATTACTCTACATTTCTTCTTGACAGCTATAGCCTTGATATCATCCTTGTTTCTTTTAGCATTCATTGTAGTGGTAAATAAGAAGAGAGATAAATATTCACATGTACTTCAAGTAAGGTGGATAGTTACTGGTGAATGGTGAGCAGGCACAATAGGATAAAAACGAAGAGTGGCCACTCGAATTAAATGTAATTCTGGTTGCATATAGTGGGCTACATCTTGCGGCCGCAATAATTCGAATTTGTGGGCATATGTAATGGGCTACATCTCGCGGCCGCGATAATTCCAATTTCACCGCAATAATTCGAATTTTGGTATAAATTATAAACCGCGATAAATCGAAAATCGCAATAATCAAAACCGCGATAATCGAGGTATTCCTGTAATTGGACGGATCGAAATAATTCGAATTTTGGTATCAAATTATAAACCGCGATAAATCGAGAATTTAATTTGAATTTTGGTATCAAATTATAAACCGCGATAAATCGAGAATCACAATAATCAAAACCGCAATAATCGAGGTATTCCTCTATTGCATTCTATTATTTGATTAAAATAAAGCTGAAATAGTTTAAATCTAGAATATTTTGTTAGGAAAAGTAAAATCCACTTGAAAAATGCTTTTAACGATTTGGCATTCTATATACATTTTACTTGAAGTTTAACAAAAGATATATACTGTTCATATTTAACTCTTTCGACTGACCGACAAAGATGATCTTCAAAGTTCTATATTTGATTTATTATTATTCAGTGTGAAAAAATGAACGAATGTAATATAATTAAGGATTTTTTACATACAAACAATAAAAAATTTAAATATTTGAGAATTCTGCCAAGCTTCAGAACAATATATCATCGTAAGCGGAAAAAATTACATAACTTCATAAAGATAAGTCATAGCTTATTTAAATTGATTGCATTCAATTTGAAATGATAAGATATGTCTAAAAGCATTTAAAATATCAGATTATCTATAAAAGTTTTACAGAATCATAAAGAAACATGATTTTGAGCCACATAACTTGAGAACGGGTTTTGCCCCTCATGGGACCTTCACCAATGAACTCAGGAACCTTTAATTAGGAGGTAATATAAAAGGGGGTTCGAAATTCTGCTGGGATTTTTAATACTGTCATACCCTAGCGAGATTTGCAAGGTACATTTTAATTATCACTTATTAATGCAGGTAATTTTCAGAAAGTTATCAAACAACTGAAAACATTTTCTAAATAAATTAGTTTTTAATCTAATATGTTTGTGCTTCAATTGATTTCAAAAATTTTCGGAAAGATAAAGGAAAAAGAAAAAAAAAAGACCATTGGCTGTTTGCGTTGTTTTGTGCTGATTACGTGTGGTTGTGGAGAATTTTGTGAACTTCTGAAATATTTTAGTGAATGGTCTAGTAGCTGTTTATTGAAATGACGGTTATTTATTTCACTGCCTGAAATTAATGTTTGAATGTATATGTGATGTGATACTTTCGACGTGGTCATTGTGAAATGCACAACTCGCATAACACGTGGTACTTCCCCGATCGTGTTGCGAAAAACATATTTGCTAGTAAATTTATGCAAGTGTTTTTTGTTTTTGGGGGAAGGAGAGGGGTTGGCAATCAGAATTTTTTTTAGCTACTGGATTTTTGAAATTATTTCAAGCACTGCTTATTACTGTCAATACATATAAGTCATCAGCAACCATTTCAAGACATGACTAATCAATGTTATAATTTTTACAAATTCCTTTGGTTAATCTTCTAAACCTAAATAAAATTTAAGATTTATTTCAACCAATAATCAAAAAGTGTCCATCTTATTACAAACAATTGTTCAAGTTACAAGATAGAGAGGTGTCCCAGAATACAGGTTTTTGGACATATAGTAAAATATAGGCTTTTGTCCGATTCCAGGAAAAGTAATTCAACATAGAGAGGTGTCCAACTTGATAGGTTTTACTGTATAAGTGAATTACTTTAAAAGTTCCTAAGTTGCCATATTACAACTTACAAGGGAAGTGCCTCCTCCCACAAATCTGTGATAAAGTAATATGACACAACTTTCAAGCATTACACATACACTCACATCCCTCCTATAACACTGCTTTCTACAATACAGTTTCAAAATAATTTTATTTTTGTTCATAATTTCTATCAGTGAAAGAATAGTCAGGGAATAAAAGAAAAATGTCAACAAGTTATTTAAGATCAATGAATTGATCATATAACTCTATATTATCCAATTTTTTTCTGAAAATTCTGATTTTTTGAAAATGTTAGTATTGGGATAATATTACTAATGCAATGAAATAAAGATATTAAATTATTTTTGAGTAATACCTCATATAATTATTATATGTGAATGAAATTTATATGCATTATGGGGACTTTCTAGGGAATAAAGCATATTATAAATGATCAATATTGGTCCTATCTGACCAAATATCTGTCTATCAAAATAATATTGATGTAAATATTATCCAATTTAAATGAAATTCACATATATTATTATTTGGATCTGCTAGAGGCTTGTATATGTATTAAAATATGATAAAAATTGTGAAATTATTAATTCATTTAGTTCAGTTGTGATATTATTTATAATAATGAATTGTGATCTGCTAGGAGACTATATAAATTAAAAATGCCAAAAATCAATGATCTGCATAATAATGAATGAATTTTGATCATTTTTAGCACATTTATCCTCTAGCAGATCTTATAACATATGAGAACTTCATTCAATTAAAATTAGATTACATTCTGTCAAATGATATCTGATATAATGAGATACTACTTAACAGAATGTTAAATGATTACAGAAATGATCATAGTCAAATTATAACTTATATATAGTACTAGTATGTCACAAAGATGAAACATTACAAAAATTATATTAAAGAATAATTACATAAGTCAGCTGCATAATAAAACAGTTACTATTTTGAATCTGGATTCAATTCAAACCCCCACATTTCCAGTTTTTTAGGAGTGATCTATGCCTAGTTTATTAATTAAAACTAATCTAATAAGCACATAAAACACAAGCACATATGAATAAATGATGAAATTAGGGAAAAAATTCATGAAAATACATTGCACAGTATGTAATTTAGTTGCCCAGTGGAAAAGAGGCACATGCCACAAATCTGCTGATTTAGAGTTTTTGTTATGGTTAAGTAGCTCCTGCCATCTAGCATCGATTCCAATAACTATTTGCATGGTGGCATGTGCCTATTCTTTAACAAGGAGCAAAATAAAATCTCTAGATTTTGAATGCCACTTCTTCATTTGCACAAATTTCCTGTCCTATTGCTTAAAAACACTTAATACTAGGAATATTTCAACTAATATTTAATAAGATATCCAATGCATCATCTAATTCAAGATCCTGGTTAAAAAATTAGAACATAATGTTAATATTCCACAAAAGCAACTTTCAGAAATTCCTTGTTTCTGTAAAATAGTTGTCCTGTGGCATGTCTATTCCACTGGGCAACTCAATTTCATGCATTTTCTTGTCTCTGTATTATACCTTTATTTGCTTTGATCAATAGATTTTTCTTCTAAATAGGGAATCACTATATAAATACAGCAGAACCTGTATAAGACAACCACCTCCCATTCCAATCAAAACTGGTCATTTTTTACAGGTGGTAGGCTTATACAGGCTAATTATAGTACAGTATGTTTAAATGAAACAAAATGATTACACTTTAATAAAACTGAAACATATGTTTTTGTTACAATTTATAACAGTTCATCATTTATTCAAAACACAACATATTTAATTAGTATGGAAAAAACTATCAATAGTGCTTTGTTATTGATAATATATTTTTTATAATTTTACTTTTTTTTATAATTTCTATGGCAAAGCAGTGTTCGATGTCATTTAATTGATACAACAATTTTTTATTATTTTCTATTGTTTGAAATGAAACAAAATGATTACACTTTAATAAAACTGAAACATATGTTTTTGTTACAATTTATAACAGTTCATCATTTATTCAAAACACAACATATTTAATTAGTATGGAAAAAACTATCAATAGTGCTTTGTTATTGATAATATATTTTTTATAATTTTACTTTTTTTTATAATTTCTATGGCAAAGCAGTGTTCGATGTCATTTAATTGATACAACAATTTTTTATTATTTTCTATTGTTTGTGCCAGTTTAATTCTTCAATATGTTTCTTGCAGGGTGTCATTCGCTTAAATTTGCGATTTCTGTTGTTCCTCCATTTAATCAGAATTTCTTTTTAAGACAATATTTTGTGGATCTGTGTTTTCTCCACATTAAATTTTTCTGCTAATGCTCATTCAAAAGACCATTTTTACTGTCTTAAATGGTTTTTATTTGCTGTTCCAAATTCAAATCATTAGTTTTCCGTTTAGCGCATGTTTCAACATCCAAAGTGCAGTGATGGCATCACATGTGTATGAAATTATATTTGATTAATACGCTTGCGTAGAACACAAACATCCAGATCTGGTGGCTGATTGTTTTCACTTTCCCTGTTTCCCCTATATCACTTCGCCATAGGCCTTCAAGTTATGGCTTTTAATACAAAATTTAATTATCATATCATAGATACAAGTCTCAGAAACGTGCATATTAAAAACATTCGCATTAAAGTAGAAATTACACTGTGATTTCATTATTCCAGCGCTCTATGTCATTCTCGTTGTATGAATGATGGGGAAAAATTCGTACAATGCAATTTTTTCAATTGTAGTGGTTTGGCTTAAATAAAATTTAAGTTTAAAAGAAAACAGTACTGATGTAAGCAATAAAGATAGACAATTAGTAGTGATGTTAAAAAATTATGGTCATCATAAACAATTTCACTTTATGATTGGTCTATAAAAATAATTTAGCAAATATAAATAAAAAGCACTTAATGCAGCTGAGATAAATATCAGCAGCCCTATTGCTGGACTGCTAGTTGAAATCCTCCTAAGAGAAGTTGAATTGCAAAAATTTCCCCTTTTCCAACCGTCCATCAAACTTTACACCCGCTACGTGGACAACATCTTGGTGATATGGAGTAACCCAGAGAATGTAGATGAATTTCCTACTGCCTTAACTTTAGAACAGTATGCCTTGGTATTAAAGAAAGACCAACAAAGTTACACGGAGATACATTTTCTTGATTTAAACATACACCTGCAGGGGTCAACTCTAAGAACTACAGTCTACAGAAAACCCACGTACCAAGCCATTATAATACCTAACTGGTCCAATGACCCTATTGGCTACAAGAAAGCGGCATTTCGTAGTTACTACACAAGGGCCCTAACATACAGCTCTGACAATGGTGACCTACTACAATATAGGTATACAACATGGCTATTCCAAATCATTCATGAGGCAAATTTTAAATAAAGTTAAAACCAAAATTGAAGCACCTTGCCAGAACCTAACAAATCCTGTCGCTCAGCAAAACCCAACGAACTTTATGCCAATACCTTATAATATCAAGAATTTGCAGGTTGTCAAGAACGTAGCCAGAAAGTCTAATATGACTTTAACCACCAGAAGGGCTCCAACATTGTTTAATCTTATAAGGAATGAAAAAGATCCTCTTCCACCGCAGGCTAAAAAAGGAGTATATAAAATTCCAATCAAGGATGAACAGAAAGCAGAGTTAGGAAATTTGCCTGAGTTTCGCATCCGTATAGTGATCCGTGCTATTAGTTTACTTTAAATTTTTTTATTTTTCCAAAAAATTATCTTTAATATAAAGCTGAAAAAATAAAAACAATAAATATAAACTATAAAAATGGAATGATCTCATGTTTTACTATAATAAATCTCCTTTCCTTGGGTGACTATATAATTTATTAATAGTTCAATTATTATACTTCAATTGGCAATTTGTTTTCATGGATTTCTTTTTTATATAAATATATTCTCATAATATGTGCAGGTAATTCTTGACTTTTAATGGAGTTCAGTTTCACATTCCACAGTCTTAAACTGAATTGTAAGTCATAAATCCCAAAATTTATGGAGTTGCATTGACCAATCATAGCATTCATCAATGATATCATTATCATAAATATGAGTGGCTGTAAGTCAAGGAATACCTGTACAGTGGTACCTTAGTTAACGACGGCCTCGGATAATGACGTATTTGGTTAAAGATGAGTGGTTGTAAGAAAAAAATGCGGATAATGACGTATTTGGTTAAAGATGAGTGGTTGTAAGAAAAAAATGCCTTGGTTAACGACGCAGGCTTTGGTTAACGACTCCTGATTATGTGAACTTCGACAAAACAGAGCTCTAAAACAGCTCGTCATCGCATCACATGATTCATTAGCTCAGTTGTTAAGCATTATTTTCTTTTATCACAATCAATTCAAATCCAACAATATCATTATAAAAAATAATAAAATTATAATCATATAAAAATATATTTAAGTAGATGATAATTAACATATTTAAAAATAGACTGCAACAGTTCCCTAGTTTTTAGTTTCTTAAAGAATTTCTAGACGATTATTATTTTAAATTCTGCGAACAAAGTCTAATTCAATAATAGACGCGCAACAGTTCACTAGTTTTTAGTTTCTTAAAGATGATAACATGCAACAGTTCACTAGTTTTTAGTTTCTTAAAGATGATTTCTAAACGATTATTATTTTAAATTCTGCAAACAAAGTCTGATTCTATTGTTTGTTTCTGTTATATATCACTTGACACCTGTGATGTGACATCGCAGTTTCAGATTCCATTAAAAAAAACGTCTGTCCGAGATCCTACAGTTCATAAAGACAATAAATCAACAAGTGTGTATCATTGTTCATTTGCCATCAAAAGGCAAAATCAAATCTTATCTGTAAAATAATTGTTGAATCTATAAGCTGATAATCAGTGTTTACAGGTTCGTTTGTCAAAAATCTCCAAAGTCAGCCCAATTTTCCTTCTGGTGAAGATTGATAATTAAAAACTGTTTTCACCAACAATTCATTTTATTAATGTTAATTTCTTTTTGTAGCAAGTATAATAAATAAATGATATTTTTCCATATTTTTAGGACATTTCAAATGAGTTTTATCTGCAATTTTAATATTTCCTATGGTTGTGGGATGGAGCTAGAACGAATTAATCAATTTTCAATTAAATCCTATGGGGAATTGCACCTTGGTTAACGACAGTAATTCTGGAACGGATAACTGTCGTTAACCAAGGTACCACTGTATTTAAATATTTTTGTTAGTTTTGAAAAAAATTTTTAAGGCATTTTAATAAACAAAACTCTTCCAATATAAATTTTACTATAGAATATAATTTCCTAATACATTTCAATTTTTACATTAAAAAAATTAATACCTGTAAAGGGCCATTTAATAATGTAACTTTAATGGAAGATTTGGAAGGAATTGCTTCAGATAGAACACCTAATTTCTTAATTATTATTGGATAATTTACCTGAAACAATAAAAATTGTCATTTTAATCCTTTTGAATATCCATGATAATATATTTAATTTAAATTTTTCTTATAAGTTATTCCTAATCTTTTATTTTAATAACATAAACCAGCTCAAGGATTTTTTAAATAATGTAATTTCTTTATAACAATGACCATAAATTTTATTGCAATTATTTATTTATTTATTCATTATAACATTTATTTAATTAAACATACAATATAAATTTAAATTAATTTATTATATCAATTAATTAATTAATTATTGTTGAATTTATATAATAAATTAACCTGAAAACTAAAACCTTGATGTACATTGCACAGTTCAGAAATGCAATCATGGGCATTAATTTTTCCAGTTGAAAATTCTTTAGTATTTTTTATAACTGAAATGAAAAAAAAAGCAAAAATATTTCTTATTTGTTTTTCTCTCCAAAATTTTACAAATTACTTTGCAATGAAAAAAAAAAAAATATAATGAATTCAGAGAGCATCTGTATTTGGAGAAGTGCTCCCTGAATTTGACTTTACACAAGTTTTAACATACAAAATATTTAAAAATTTATTTTTAGAATTTAGTATACAACAATAGTCATAATACTATGCAATAATAATTAGAATTACTATCAATAGTTAACAGAAAAACTATTGCATATCATAACTATTGTAATATAATGTATGAAAATAGGCTGAATGTAATGAGTCTTAAATAAATCCAGTTAATATATCCAAATAAAATTGATTTTATTTTGTTCTGTCAGATTCTCATTTATCACACACAACATTGGGCAAGGAGCTATAACAAGAATGCATAGTAGACTTCATATTGGCAGACAGCAAAGATATTCCATTCAAACAGGAGTGGGAATTAGAAATGCCTAATCCTGCTTACTCCTTAGAATGTCTGTTGATATGAATCTGATATAATTTTTTCATTGCTGTCACAGTCATAGTGGAAGTACTCCTTAGAATGTCTGTTGATATGAATCTGATATAATTTTTTCATTGCTGTCACAGTCTTCCACTATGAATTTGTCTTTTAAATTTGATTTTCTATGTTCCTTTTTAAATATCCTAACCCAATCTCTAAGTATATTCTTATCAATACACTGATCAACATTAAAGACTTGCTTTTATTACTGAATTTTTATTAGAGGAAGGTTTTCTATGGTCAAAAATTCAACAGAAGCACTTTGGTTTAAATCAAAAAATGTATTTTACTCTGAAATTTTGAGAATTGCAGAGTAAAACATATTTGGTTACTATAACTGCTTGTCCAATATGCATGTTTAGAAAGAAAATCTGACAGAATAAAATAAAATTAGTTGAATGTATTTAAAATTTTGAATTTAGTTGAATGTATTTGCAACTTTTTCAGATAAATAAATAGAGATGTTTCTTTGACTAAAAACATTATGGATAAAATTTTATTAAAATCAATTTATAGCAACTTTTATGACTAGTTAATACCAAGATCACTCCTAAATTAAAAATTCCAAAATTATATTGATATTTAATGTTCACAAAAGATTTTTTTTTAATTGTCAGCTATATTAATTCAATTTGTTTGAGACAAATTATTCAAATAAATTGACTCAATTTATAAAAATAGGCTTCAATTTACCTTAATACCAAGATCACTCCTAAATTAAAAATTCCAAAATTATATTGATATTTAATGTTCATAAAAGATTTTTTTTTAATTGTCAACTATATTAATTCAATTTGTTTGAAACAAATTATTCAAATAAATTGACTCAATTTATAAAAATAGGCTTTTCAATTTACTTTCATAAATTGTATATGTGCAATGTATTATATTGGTTATATTATTTCTTGTAGTTATGCTATGCATGTATGCTTTTGTTTTTACCATAATTAATGTGGGATCAAAACTATCCAAAATGCTAACTTTATGTAAATCAGGGAATCCTAACTAGTATTTATATTTAATATTCTTTGTTACTAGTAATTGTTTGAAATATGTATCTCAGCAACATGAAAAGTAATTTACATGAAAAATTATGATAGGAAAATGTTCTATTTATATATTTACAACAAAAAATTCAGAAACAGATGTACATGATATAGAAATTAATATAGAATTTTTTTTGGTCCAAAAATGTAATCATATATTGCCATAACATTTGACATTATTATAGACATTATTTATATAGTAATTTAATGTAAAATATATCTTAAATGTTTGCCATGCAGTCTAGGATACAATTCTTCTTGGAATAAAATACATTATTATTATATAAATAAATAATTTAATCATAGATTTTTGACTATTGTGAGAGAATGGAAAAGTTCCCTACAGCATCATTAGAATTATACACAATATTTAGCAGATATTGACAAAAGTTTTCTGGCTACAATTATACAAAGAATTAACATTTCTGGATTTAATTATATTCACTTTTTAAATATGATATTTTTAAAGACAGACTTGGCTCAAGTCAGATAACAAATCTTAATCTTCAATCTTCTAGGGGATTTACGTGATTCCAATGATTCTATACAAGCGAAACTTCCCCCAGCGGTTAACTGTATATAAATTTTTATTATTATAGATTTATTTAATTATTGTGTTGGTAATTATTTAAACTTTATATTGTCGGATTAATATTCTAATTCTTATATAATTGATATGATGGCTGAAAGGGGCATTTCTAATCAGAACTGTATTTATAAACTACTTTATCTGTTCTTAAAAGAATATATTAGCTGCTGCTTTTTTTTTTTATTTATTGAAAAGGCATTATTTTATTTATTGTTTAAATTCTTAAACATAAATAGGAAAAACTAATAAAATAATTACAATAGTTATTTTAAACTAGGAGATATTCTAAGATTGCATGCACAAATATAAATCGTTCTTAATTAAAAGTTGTCCAATTGAAGAATCAAATAAATCAGTTTAAAGAACTTAATTGAATGTGATATCAATATTACTATAATATTTGATTTAAAATAGAAAAAATTATATGCCCAATGAAATTGTAGTTTATTTAAAAATATTTATATTGTTTTAATTTGTATTTTTTAATTGTAAATACTCTGTGTATAAAAAAGGTAACAAACTTTGATAATTTATTTATATCATGAGAAGAATTTTAAGAATTTTTAAATTGTACTTTAATATATGAAAGTAATTTAGAAGGTACACATTAACATTAAAATATAATTATTAGTAGTTTGCTTTTCTAATATATTATTAGTTGCAATGGCAACTATTGTTATATAATTATTAAAAATGCAAACCATAGTTTAGTTAATTTTAATATAATCCAAAACTAATTAGTAATTAAGTGTAAGATATAAATACTAACTAGAAACATTTGTTTCCCATAATTGGCAATCATAACTGTTTAATCGATATTCAATGGGGATGGAGCAGTCATGATCACCTACAATAAACCATGCTTTTACTTTATAGTTATTTAAATTTGAAGAATTGTTCAGAATGCTCAACCAGGTTCTTCTGATGGCTTCTCTTTGCTGAAAATTTGATCGGGATGACAAGATTCCAATAATTAAATCATACTGCTTTGTTTTATTTTCTAATAAAAAAAAATAAAATAAAATAAAATATTAAACTAATCAGAACTGTATTTATAAACTACTTTATCTGTTCTTAAAAGAATATATTAGCTGCTTCTTTTATTTTTAATTTATTGAAAAGGCATTATTTTATTTATTGTTTTAATTCTTAAACATAAATAGGAAAAGCATTTCCATGCAGAAATTTGGCAGTATTAACTGCCAAACATTAATAAATTTTTTTGATCAAAAAATGTAATCATATATTGCTATAACATTTGACATTATTACAGACATTATTACAGACATTATTTATATTGTAATTTAATGTAAAATATATCTTAAATGTTTGCATGCAGTCTAGGATACAATTCTTCTTTCAATTCTTTCAACAATTCACAGAAATTTATTAATGTTTGGCAGTTAATACAAAAAATAACCGCTGGGGGAAGTTTGGCTTGTATAGAATCATTGGAATCGCTTAAATCCCCTAGAAGAGTGAAGATTTAAAAAATTATTTTTTACAAAATTGCATAAATTTTGTAAAAAATAATTTTTTTAGCTTTAAGCCAAAAAATAATTTTTGGCTTGTATAGAATCATTGGAATCGCTTAAATCCCCTAGAAGAGTGAAGATTAATTATTTTTTACAAAATTGCATAAATTTTGTAAAAAATAATTGCATGACTGTAGACATCAAGTACTAGAGAAGAACTGAAACCAGGCTGGCTATATAATATTGTAATAGCTATTATTAGGTAGTTGCCATTCACCCTAAATTTATTAATAAATAAAATTATGAACAAATTTAAAATACTGTATTACTTCAAATTTAAGCTGCAGTAGGATTTTAAAATTGGAAAAATAATAAAAAATTAAATATGATTTTATAATAGCTATTGAAAAATAAGAAACATTTTTATTTATTTAAATAGGCACTAATATATATAATAAACTATCTAATTTATTGAGTATCTTCTTCAGATATACTATCACTTTCAGAACTTGAATTCTCATTGTCACTATTGCACCAGAGCACATCATCTTCAGTGCCATTTAAATCATTAGTAATGCACTATTTTAAAAAATATTTTTTCATAATTTCTTCAAGGATATCTTTCCAAGACTACAAAACCCATTGAGCTATTGTAGATGATGATGATGATGCTCATTTTATTTTATAAGTTGGTGTCAAAGGATGATCTCAATTTAACTATGCTTCATAATGGGTTCTCATTCTATCTTTAAAGGTTTCTTAACAGACACATCAAGTGATTGGAGTTGACTAGTCATGCCTGCTGATATTATTACCAGACCATAGTTTTTTGTTTTTACTTTAAGTTTAATGTCATCAGTTAAATGTCCCAGAATGTAGACATTACTAGCATGCTTCGATTTTTTAAAATAATACCAGGTCTATTCTCCTAAACATGTTCTAATCAATCTTTCATTAATTCTGTTGTCATCCATGCATTTTTTGTGCTAGAATTATAACACCCTTAGGACAATTTTCTTTACGTACAGTTTTTCATTTAAAATAATAAAAGGTGGCAATCTGTTTCCATTAGTGGTTATAAACAGCATTATAGTAATTTGTGATTTTTCTTAAAATTAAAATATGGTCAGTACGATGCGATTCTACACAGCTGCTATCAAACAGCAATTGGATTAAATCAGAAAAGTATAAATGGGGAATCACCAAATAAACTATCATCAATGGTCGTAATACTATGCGCATTCGTAGAGCATAAAGCAAAAACCCGATCATTGAAGAGTAGGAGATCAGCAGAAAAGATGTTAAAATATTCATTTTGAATTTAAGCCGCACCCAAATTTTACCTCTTAAAAATTTTAAAAAGTGCAGCTTAAATTTGAAGTAATATGGTATAAAAATTAGATGACGAATGTTGTAATATTAACAGAATTAAATAAATAAATAAATTTATTGCAGTGCTGCAATCATATAGACTACAATCCCCGAGATTCAGTTGCCAACGGTTCAGAGGGTTTGCAAAAAAAAAATAAAAAATTGCACTTGATGAGGTGCACTAATCAAATTTGGCACCACATATATTAAGGGATAGTCTGAAATTTTTTTGCGCACTAATCAAAACCACATTATTCAAACCCGCACTAAACAAGGGATTCCTGTAGTTTGATACAATATTCATAGAAAATACAAATATTGTATACTTGAATAAATCTATATACTTATAAAATACAGATTATTTATCTATCTATATACTTATAAAATACAGATTATGTATGTATGTATGTGTGTATGTATGAAACTTTTTTATTTAAAATCTAAAAAAGATATGTAGGAATATGATATAGAATTTTGTTCAGTATCAGTATGGGCATGTCCCTATATTGCTTTTTTTTTTATTTGGTAACCGAATAACGGTATCAATTTTTTAAGTCGCGCTAATCGAATTCGCACTATTCAAAGTCGTGCTAATCGAGGCCTATCTGTACTATGTTTTTTTTGTCAATCTTGTCATATTCATTTATTCTTATAATTGTATTAGTTAAACTCGTATTATATGCTGTTATTTCGTTTGTAACGAAAATGCAGTTGCCATAGCAATGTCTATTTCGTGTTCCTTCAGTCGTTCAATCTTATTCGAACTTTTAAGTTTTTTTTGTACCTGATGATGGCATAATGCCGAAAATGTTAGTAATATTATAGGTTATTAAAGTTTATCTATATTTATCTCAGCTGCATTAAGTGCTTTTTATTTCTATTTGCTAAATATCAGAGTTTAAGCAGTTTCTAAAAGTTTATATGTATAAAAATAATGGTCATGGTCATGTTAGAGAGGTGGTCATTTTATGGAGGGTCAAATATCATTACTTCTATGGGAAAAAAATTTGGTTCCCATAAAATCGTGGTCGTTACATTAGATTCTTATACAGGTGGTTGTGAAGTCAGTTTTCACTGTATAGATCTATGTAGGTAGGAACTACATAAGTTAGGATTGTCTATATATAATTTATCATTGATGGGATATTTTGATAGAGAGATCTGGCAAAATATAATTAAATATTTATTATTTTTATAGGCTTTGTTCAATAAAAGGTCCTGATAATGTATTTAAATTTTTTTATACCAGATAATATTTACAAGACATGCTCTAAAACATTTGAATATCTTTACTGTTAGTATGTCAGTAATAATGAACAGATATTGATCATTTTCAACAGATTTGATTCACTAGTGTGATCTAATAATATAAGTTTTATCCAAACAGGATAAAACACACATCATTAGATTAAGTTAAGTTATCATGATGATAGACAAACCTAATTTATATAAATTTTTAATTCATTTTAAATGAAAAATGCTATTAAAGGACAAATTTCTTTCATAATTAAAATGGAAAAATTTTAAATAATTGGGTGCTTAAATTCTGACAAGGAAGAGTGAATGAGAAAAATTAGCATTCAAAATCTATACTTATTAAAAGATAGAAGTTAAAATCTAATCTTTATCATATTATCCTAATTTTAAAATTTGAAAATTAAAGATTTTATGTGGGTTTTGAATTAATTTGTTTTAACTGTTAGAATTAACTTATAGGTGTATAATTTTTATCTACTCAAAGTAAAAGTTAAATTTATATAGAAACTTACAGTCAAATATATGAAACTTACTCTATTTGGAATTTTTTCACATTAATTACTAATGAATATAATAACATATTATATGATTGATACAATATATGAATATAAATTTAACAATGTCAAGAATGAATTTTATATTATACGATTTCAACCAACAAAGAATGGGAAAGATTAATTTCAATATTTTTTAAAATAGAAAAATATCAATGAAATTTATTCTTATTTTATTATATAAATATAGTTAACAATTTTTGTTGTATACTTTACATTATGAATGATCTTATTTTTGGGAATGGAAGACAGATGTTTATTCAGTTAACTGATTAGCAACTTTAATCCAAGAAATCACAAGAATATCTATCTGTGGAGAAAAAAAATGTACTTTTAGTTTAATATCATTCAAATAGAAATTTTGTAAATTTTAATTTATATGATAACTGAATTTTAATTATGATCTTTTATAATCATTAACATATGAAAAAATTTTTTAATTTAGTATTTGAATTTAAAATATCAAATTTTAAATTCAAAATTTAAAATGACAAAAAAATTTTTTTTAAATAATAATAATGAATAAATTAAAAAGATTCAATTTAGCTAAATTGGGAGAAACAATTTATATAGAAAAACAATTATTTAATTTAACTGAATCATATAAAATAGAAACTATTTCATTTTTCAAAAATGTTTTTTTCCAATGCTAGAAGTAATTTCCAGATTTGAAAAATATATAAAGAAAAAGCATTTTTTTTTAATATTTCCAATGTATTTCACTATCAGATATATTACTAAATAAAAAGTACAGTATTGACAATTTGAATTAGGTTTGAAATTTTTTAAAATCAGTATTATGACCAAAAATAATTAAATTTTTCATCATCATTACCATGTCAGATATGAATAAATTACCATAATCATGATCTAAACTTAACAGAATTCCATAAAAACAACTGAGCAAAAAAAAAAATAACTCACTAAATCAACAGTAAAATATTTAAATGCTGTTTTTATGAGTTATGGAGAGAGTTGATTATCGATTAATTATTTGAATAAGTTGGAATTACTATAAAGGAAAAGGAATAAGAAAAAGTACTTACAAAAGAAAAATTTTTTTTTCTTCTGTTTTTATAGAATATAGGATGTATAAGAACTTTATAAGTATTAAAAAATATTTCCTCTTTGTGACATTAAATAACAATTTTGTAGAAAAATTTTCCAATTTCTTTATGAAAGATTTAAAACTGAATTCCTATACAGTCTTTATTTTCAACAGTAGGTAATGATGCAGTATTATTTATCACTTGAAAAATCTACTAACATCGTCCTTTGGACAAAGATTATCTACAATGTATATATCAGGGATGGCCAAACTTCATGTCACTACAAGCCATATAGGAGAATCTCAAATACTCAAGAGCTGCATTTTCTTTCTGGATCAATAAGAACAGCATCAGTTTTTTAGGTAATCTTAATAATGATTTCAAAAATTGTTTATTTCAGATGCATTTATTTCGTATAGACGTATACTACTTTTTACAATAACTAAAAAAATAATATATCTGTAATTTATTTAAATTAAATAAGTATTTGCTTCATATTTAGTATTGACTTTCATAGTATGGAGCCACATTGAAGGTACCAAAGAGCTGCAGTTTGGCCACTCCTGGTATATATAATACATAACATTGGCATAAATTGAAATAATGAAAATTATAATTACAAAAAGTTTGAACGATAGTTTTCATTAAATGTTATTTTGGTTTACAAAAATTTTATTCTTGTGTTTTATTATAAAACAATTATGTTTAATTAGTAAAATTTCATAAATTGGAAGGTAATCTAAGAATGTCCCTCTTTTTACCATATTATCTATACAGCAAATCTCAGCATGAAAAAATTTTGTTTGTACCATATTTACCAAATAATAACTTGTTTTAAAATTCTGTATTTGTTAAAATACAATGTGTAAAGTCTATCTATAATTTTTGTATAATTTGTCGGTTTAATTAATTTGATTAATCTTGTTACTGGTCTTGTTAATCTGTTATTACAACTTTAAAATAAGTAAGAAACTATATGGTTTCTAACTTGTTTTAAAAGTATTATTACTTTCCTGATATTGAAATATTCTATCAATCAAGTAGGACAAATTTCAAATTTATAAATAATTATTTTATATAATAAAAATAATCTTGATAATACATTGATCTAAAATGTATTATCAAAATTATCATCATCAATTTCAATTGGAAAAATATATTCAAAATATTTTTGAAAATGAAATTGATTCCAAATGAAAATCCAATTGAAATTGTTGATGATAATTTTGATAAATTCAAAAAAATATATATTTCAAGTCCCACTAGTTCAAAATTTCATTTATTCAGAGTTTAATACATTGTAGTCAATGTTATTTACTTTAATTATTATTAAACCAGCCAAATGACCTTAGTAGATTAGTTTAAACTTTAATAATCATTTCTTAATAATTTGGACTACAGTGCAATTAATTGAATGAATGTAATTGCAATTAATACAATTCTAATTGCTTCGAAATTACTAACGATAAGATTTTGTATTTATTAATTATACAGAATTTTATATTCATTCAATTAAAGAATAGAAATTAATTCAATTAATTGCAATTAATTGAATGAATTTCTTAATAATTTGGACTACAGTGCAATTAGAATTGTATTAATAAAATCAAAGCACTAAATAAAACAGCGTTAAACGAGGTTATCTTAACAGGTAAATAATGGAGATAGGTGAAACAGTGAATTAAAAAAATATACGTATTATTATATTTTATTTTATTTTGTAACATTTATTATTATTATTATTATTATTATTATTGCATTACATTAATTATAGACATTTTTTATTGCTAATATCGATATGTATTCATAAATCATTTCTGTTTGTGATGAGAAAGGTTCTTCCTCATTTGATACTTTTTGTTTTTTAGTTAATTATGAAATCATCTAACATCATTTGCCTTTTCCTCTTTCTTCAAAAAGCAATTGTTGATAGCCAGACATCGCAACCCATGACACTTCATCTTGCCTTTGAACTTCTATTAAAGTTTGGATCATTTTGAATAAACTGATTTTTGTCTTGCCTTTGAACTTCTATCAAAATTTGGATCATTTTGTATAAACTGATTTCATAATTTCCGTAATAGTGGCTAAACTTGTTTTGAGAAAATCTGTTGAAAGTTCCTTTTACTCTTCATTTTCAGAAACACAAACTTCCTCATCTTTGTGCAATTTTGTATTTATGTGAGTATAAAGGTTTGAAAAACCACATCAAAGTGAATCAAACCAAAAAATATTGAATTCGGGTGAGTATAACGGTTTGAAAAACCGCGCCAAAGTGAATCAATAAAAAATATAGAATTCGGAAAACCGCGTTATGCGGGATCTTACTGTATATATAAATTCGTTCAAAATCACAAATTTATATATTTTTACTTTTTGCATGCTGTATCAGATCTGTATGTATTATTATAGGTTCCTGCGAACCTTTCTTCCCAACATTTTCATACTTGGTTGTGTGTTTTGGTGTTTACAGGCACCTTATTTAATTTGTATTACATTACTTATAAATAATTACAGTATATGCAGTGTGTAGTACTATATACAGTATTATAATTACAATAATCTTTATTTAATTTTTAAAAACATTAATCATGTAGTAAATAAAATCTCATTTTTGATTGATAGTTTTCTGATATTGCAAGATGTTTGGTGATTGAATTCAGAAAAAAACCGTGTTATATTGAAACAGTGTTAAATGGAGCAGCATTAAGCTGGGTCTTACTGTAGTTTGGTAACAGCCATTTTCTGTTTCTGGCACTTTTTGACCAAGTCACTATCCATTTTCACACAAAAATCTTAATTTCAGCCACACCAAACAGGTTCCAAAACAAGTTCTATGTTGAATAGTCACTATTTTTCTAAACATATGAAATCACTGTTATCTACTGTTATCTGTATTCATTGTACAGCAAAATAAAATAAAACAAGTTATATAATATTTATATAATTGTAGATTATTTATTTATATATTATATCATGTAAATTATTACCTCAATAATCACTAAATTAAAAATAAATATGGTTTTGATAATTCAATTAGGTTAATGTGTCTTGAAATGGGTCCTTAAAATGGCAACTTCCATCTACAAATTGTATATTATCCAGCATTCATAGTCTCTTCATTTTCTTCTAACTCAATGCAATTATAGACAGACTGCAGTACGATGCAATATGAAGCAAGAGTTGTAATTTTTCTTTTGTCTTTGCTTTGAATTGCTTGCAGTATGTTACAGCCTTAAAACAATAAAAGTGTCACATCTATTTTTATGACAAATGCTTGTTTACATTTATATTTTCTCACTTTTTGAACAAAAATACAGTGAAAATGATGTAAAATATCAATGAATAATAAACAATACTGCAGAAAGTTATACGAACTGCCTATAACACTATTTTAATAACTAATATAAAGCACAATTGTTTTAATTTATAATTTATTAATATTAATAAATTTACGTTTTGATCATTCTTGGTGATTAATTAGATCCTATATGATTATCTCAAATACTAAAGATATTCATATTTCAAAGCTTAAATTATATTCAGGCATGAATTGAGATCATTATATAGGGCCTAATATTTGCTATCATCAAAAATAATATTTTAGAACTATTTTCTGAAATCATTCTCCTCTTCAATAAGGAAAGCATTAGATTTAATTTTTATAGTATTATAAATAGCATCAAACGTCAAATTTTTATAATTTTTTATAATGGTCATTAGCATTAATCCTAAACAAAATTGAATTAGCATAGGTTGTTAGAATCCATCGGAGGATTTCCACCATTCGTTTAAGATCTGACAATATGTCTAATGCTGAATATAATCTAAATTGAATCATTATTAATGGCATAGTTTTTGGTTTCAATCGTTATGAAATTTCAAAAAGTTATAAAATTAAAATACAATAATGAAAAAGTTTACGTGATCGATTCATTTGATATTAAAATATATTTTATTAAATATTTTAGTTTATAGCGTCTAAATATTGTATACTGTATTATTAGATAATACAAAGCAGATTCTAAAGGAGATTAATAAAATAAATTTATAATTATAAAGATGATATAATTTTTATTACATTTAATTAATATATCTAATTAAATTCATTTTTTATAAATTTTTATTATGTTAGTAGATACTTTACCATTAAAACCATGTTTTTCTTCCATATCGAATTTCTCTAGCTGTTGATTCTCACTGCGCGAAGCTTTCTCAAATAGTAAGTTAACGTGTCAGTCAACATTAATCATAATTTTTCTGGTACGTTATACCGTAAATATCTTCCTTCCTGACTTTTAAAAGTTTCCCAAACATCTCGAGTTCTGTTACGCATTTAAATGAACATGGTTGTAAGTCTATGCTGACGCCTTTATTGGTAGACCAGTTGCTCTAGGTGCAGTGGCACCGAAGGCAGTAATTTGTCGTCAAAAACGATTTTCTATTTAAATTTTACTTAATTTTTATTATTTTTTAAAAAATTTGTTGTGTAAATTTATCATTTAATAATCGTTTTTATACTTATATCAATAACGATAAGCATGTCAGAAACGATTTTCTATTTAAATTTTACTTAATTTTTATTATTTTTTAAAAAATTTGTTTTGTAAATTTATCATTTAATAATCGTTTTTATACTTATACCAATAACGATAAGCATTTATTTAGAGCCTATTGTTTTTTTAAAGGTAGTTTATAGAAATGATTATTAAATGATAAATTTATATAACTAAATTAAAATTAAGGCAAATTAAAAATTTTGCATAATTTAAGAAAAACAATAACTGAATTAACTGAAAATACTTGTATTAAAATACTGTTTTAATCTTAACTGAAAATACTTGTATTAAAAATTGAGTTTCTCTTTATTTAACTCGATATGTTTAAAGACAATAGTAAATTTAATTATAGTATTAATAATTCATTATTAATTTTTTATCAATATTTTATAGAATATCTAATGATAATGCATTAATTGATAATCGATTAATATATCCCTACTGAAAAATCTTCATTTATCATTGTTAAAATATTTTGTTACAGGATAAAATCAGCTTGAAAAATTATTTCACCTTTCCTTATTATCGATGTTATTGTTTTAAAGTGTGTAAATCTCAGTTTCAAAATAATGTTATTTACCTGTTTAATTACGTTAATTTTCATTGTATCTCATTCTATTTTGTAATTTTCCAGGAAGTAACTTCGTAATTGTCGATTTATAATAATTCACAACTCCGAGATAATATATTTAATTTTTTTCCATTTTATTATGAGAATATCAATAATTTTGCATTATTTTTTTCTTTTTGCCATAAGATAAAAAATTTTTCCTTAGAAATACTAAATAAAAGGAATTTCATAAGAAAATATTAAAAATTGGCACTCCACACGAATACTGTTTCTCACGATATTTTTTTATATAAATAAATTTATCACAAATGATTTCTTAAAAGTAACTAACACATTTTAAAAATTTCTAAAAGTACTTAAATGTATGAAATATGAGAAAACTCATTCATCAGCATTAATTTGCTGATGAAATTAATTATCAATTTTTCATTTATTTCGAGTACTTTCAAAAAATTAATTTAATAATTTAACTTTTTTACGATTAAACAAAAATTAAATTATTAAATTGTCGATATAAATTAATAATATAAGTTTAATGAAATTTGATATTCTAAAAAATAATTTCCGATACTATAATGTATTTAAACTGGTCAATATAATCATACCAAGATTGGTAATGAAATCCATTATTAAATATTTGTAGTCTTTAATGAAAAAAATGACTTAAGGAAAAAAATCATAAAATTTAAGAACAGTACTTTTAAATATTTTCAAAAATTAAATTGATAGCGTGTGATCTATATAGTTGTTATTCAATTAAAAAATTATCATCAATTTCAAAAGATTTATTTACATAGTGTAAACGAATTTAAAATATATAAAGAACTTTATCTTGGAAACAAAATTTCAATAACGTCTACGAATTCAAAAATATGAGTGTGAAAAATTTATTGATAACATATCGATAAATTATATTCAGATTCTCATCATACTGAATTTGAATATAAAACAACTTATAATATTTTTATTGTGATGATCTCTTTCTATTTTTTCTATCTTGATGAAGCTAGTAATGCTTCTGATTGTCTAAAAGCTACTTAAACACATAATTACATCAATATATATCTATGTGCATCTGTAAGTGATATTATGCTATTTTTTTTAAAGAAACCTGTTCCAAACCCTATATGCTAATGGGTAGAGAGATCGAAAGACATCTGTTCAAAAATACCACCTTCTGTCTCAAGGCACAATACAACTCATCTATGAATTGCATGAGTAGCTCGTTTTAATTTGTTGTTAAGTTGCCATTAAAAAAAAAATTGCCTAAAACAAATTCATATATGAAAATGAGATCGACACGAGAAAGAGAAATATATATGCGGACATATGATAGTCAATTTGTATTAATTATCATATTGTGAAGGTTCTAGATCCATCTAGCTTCTGTGTACTGCAATTGAGAAACATTGATACACAGCTTTTAATTATTAACAAGAAGTTTGGGCCTAATTAAAATACTATATTTTCGTTAAAGTAAATAATAAAAAATATTCACATGTATGGATATATTTAAGAGGTTTTGTGAGATCAAAGTCCGAAATTTTTATTATTAACAGAGTTTAGACAAAACCAAAATATATATTATAGATTTCATTTTTAAATGCTTAGAATAAAATTGGCGGGAAAAATACAACTAACGCCATCCATCAGAAAAAAACGAAATCACTTTCTGAACAACCCAATAGTATACTGATAAACAAGCACAAAGGATGCTTTCCATACATCTGACCATTGGATTAGGGACTCAAACCCATGGAATTGACCACTCACAGAAATTATGGATTAAATCAATAAACTACTCTGTACACTATATAAAAAAATTATTTCAATATTTTTAGAGACAAAATAATAGCAGTATCAGAGTTACAAACAAAACTTACATATGAACGAACACACACACACACACACACAAAGTAAATTTCTCATAAAAATAATAAGGTAAATAAAAATACTCATTTACTAATGCAACTGATGTTGGCATCATCTATCAAGAAATGTCCAACTATAGATATAAAATTGTTCATATATGTTTAAATAATTAAATATCAACTGTTAAAATTTTTTATGTAGCTCGTATTTACATTAATTAACATACAATATATTTAAAATAATCTCTTTGTAGTTCTGAATTATACATAAAATTATAATTTTATATAATAGCTTTGCAACAATGGCTGTCATTACTGCATGACTATAATGAGAATTAACAGCACTATTGCAACTATCAAGAGTAAACTATTATCTAATTCCAAGATAGAAGATACTATATATACTGCACAATTTTTTAATTTACCATATTAATGTAATTATTTACATAAATTAGAATTATCTTGGTAAGTCAGGAATTCCTAAACATAAAAACTCTGCATTTGCATATAATTTATTCTCTCTCATCAATATGAACTACAGACATTTTTAACTTTGCAAAAAAAAATTACAATAATAATAAAAGCTAAAATTTTTCTATTATTAACATTTATTTTAAATATGAAAACAGGCATAAGACATTTCAAGATTCAACATTAAATATTGTTAGAATAATGCCAGAATCATGCTAAGATTCTGACATTACTTAATGTTCCTACAAATAATTTTATATAATAAATAATATTTAAAATATAATAATATAAATATCTAAGTACTGTATCCATACAGGATACTTTTATACATTTTTATTACAAATAAGATTATTTCAGAAGACTGTCATCATTTAGTATTATCTTAAAATGAAATAATTATTAATCATAAAATTTGTTTTATTAGTTTTAATGTTTATTGCACAGTAATTTTGCAATCTACAATATATAATATTAATTAATTATATAATATCAATAATTAAAAAAGAAATCTTAGAAATTCAACAACAATTGCTTACATCTCTATTAAAAATCCTTGCTTTTGCTTTTTGATATTCTTCTTCTCGTTCCTCAAATGATTTGCTTCTTCTACTGTCTAAAAACTGTTTATCAGTTATTCTCTATAAAAATCAAAAACTGACTTTTAATATTTATTATTAAATCACTTAAAATATTTATTATGATAAATAATTATTAATAATTTAACAAATATATATGCATTTGTTTCCATTAAATCCTATTTATAAAAACATTTATAATTTAAATTAACATGAAAGTAATATGCTGTAATAAAATAGAGATAAGAATTGGATATATCTGATTTGAGCATTACACAATTTTTTAGTTGAATATGATTGAAGTGCAATAAATATTCCAATACTATTAAGAAAGTGATACTTTATTATGATTCATTTATGGCAAGTTTAACTACATTTAGTTGAAGAGATTGTAAAGTGTAAAAACCAAACTTACATAATCTTATATATACGAGGAGAGAGCAACAAAAAAAACCGGATTTTTTGTATAAGAACCTTATTTATTAACTTTTTTACAAAATTCCTCCAGTCATCTTCAAAGTACTCTCCATTAGATGCGATGCACTTGTCAAGTCTCTTTTTTCACACTGTTTGAAGCATCTCTGGAACTCTTCAACTTTGATATTGTCCAGTACCCTTTGCAAAGATGTTTTTACTACCTCCACATCGTCCAAACGCTTCCCTTTTAGATTTTTCTTCATTCTCAGAAAGAGTCTTCCTCTTTCTGAGAACGGGGCTAGGTCTGGTGAATACGGAGGGTGGGGAACGACAGGCCATCCCCGAGAGGCCAAATAGTGGGTCACTCGTAAGGCTGTGTGTGCGGGGGCGTTGTCGTGATGAAGGAACCAGTCACCTGATTGCCAAAGTTCTGGGCGTTTCCTCCGCACATCCTCTCGCAGACGTCTTAAAACTTCCAAATAAAAGTGCTGGTTAATTTTCATCGTTTCGAGATGTTGAAGGACGCCCAGAACGAGCATGGTCTTCAACACTCATCTCACCACGTTTAAAGCGCCCAAACCACTCGAAAACTTGTGTGCGGCTCATAGCATCCTCCTTAAAAGCCTGTTGAAGCATTTGGTAAGCTTCCGTTGCCGATTTTTCAAGCAGGAAACAAAATTTCAAACACACTCTTTGTTCTTTTAAATTTGCCATAACGACTTCGCAGGCAGAACAAAATAACAGTAAGAGAAACACAACACTATGCTCAAACGTTAATGTACAAACTGATGCCGTCTGCACAGCTGTTTCGTGAAGGTCTCTACTAACCCCATCTAGCCGGAGAATGCTCTACTACGTCTACGAATGGCAGCGCGCTCTCAGTTCGGTTGTTTTTGGGTCCCCCCTCATATATTCTACTAATTAAAAAAGGCTAATGGAAATAAGCAAGATGTATTAAAGAAACTAATGTTAAAAATTCAATATATTACAATAGGTATATGCTTTAAATTGATATAAAGAAAAACTTTTAATAATTCAAGATATAAAATTTCATTCAGAAAATTATAAAAACTCATTTTTGAAATATTGTGTTATTTAAATATAAAAGTAGTTCTTGTTTATGAGTACTCAGATTTACAAGATTTTTGAATATGAAGTATCGAAAAAAAAATTTGAAAATATGAACATTAATTGCAATAAATAAATGCTAATCATTCATAAAAAGGCATTTAAAATCATATACATAGCTATACAATATATAAAAATTTGTTTTGTAGCAGAAACTATGTTTTCTACTTTAAAACTGTAACATTCAAAATGGCAGCCAAGAAGCAGAAGTAGAACAGTCTCTTGTTTTATTGGCATATTATATAAATAATTTCTATTCTCAGATTGTGTCTAAGAAATAATTCATTTGCATTAAAGTTCATCTACTTATCTATCAATAATAATAATAATAATAATAATAATAAAGGATAAAAATTATTTAACATTAATATGACAAATAATATCTTTATTGTTACAATTTTCTTGATTTTAAAGGCTATATTTTTATTTATTTAGATCAGTGGTTCTTAATCTTTTCAAAGTTACAGAACACTTTTGATTGTAAAGAAAATTTGCAGAACACTATATCACTAAGACCATAAAACAAACAATAAAAATATGCATGAACAAGTATGTTACTAAAATTATACATTACACATTAAATAACAGTAAAAAAACATTAATTAAAAAACATATTCTTAAGAACTGTAACTAACTCTTTTAGAATGGAACATTTTTAAATCGAGTTTAATGTGATGCCTAAGCTAATTGTCTTTTGCACCTTTGAGCAATGTCAGGTCTAATGTGTGATAAAGCTACCCTCATTTCTTCATCAATATTTCTAATTTTTTCACATTATTTATTTTTTATGTTCATTAATGTTGAAAAGCCTAACTCTCACAAATATGATGTCGAAAACTGTAGCAAAATTTTAAGTGCTTTTGTAGATAAGCTCACTTAATAGTTTATTAGAAAATACAAGTTGAATCTTGTCTACATTATAAAATGCATACTGCACAGTACGCTAATGTCATTCAAGTAGGCTTCACTTTCATAATTTCGCAGAACACTTGTAACATGTTGGCAGAACATCAGTGTTCAGACGAACACCAATTAAGAACCACTGATTTAGATAGTAATAGTAGTAGATAAAAGGGAGGAGCCTACACAGTCCAAGTACCGCAACCAGCAATGGTCTATTGTACACCCCAATCAGATTATCCCAAAAGAAGTCCCATCTTTAAAACAAATGACAGTATTTTCTTCAATGGGACAGTAGCAAGATCCTCCGGAACAATAAAATACATCCCTAAACGATCAAGCCTAAGCCAAGAAAGGGCCATACATTCACACAAGATGTGAAGAGGAGTTTCCTCCTCATCCTGATATCTCCTACAAATAGGCAAGCCCAATCAAATGAAGATGTCTTCTAAGATGACAGTGCCCTGTAACAATCCTAACCTCATGTTATTCACTGAAAGCAATTCTTTAGTTCGCTGAGCAAAGCAATCCAAAATGATTGTCTGCCTAATACCAGAAATAGACCTCCAGGAAATGAGATGCTGGGCCACCAATCATTCCTTGACAACCTGCCCAAAAGCATCAGGTCCAATGTCCAGGGCAGATTCAGGTCCAAAAAAGGGGCAAGCCTCTTCATTGGCAAGCCTATCAGCAATCTCATTGCCCTCAATCCCCTACTGATTTAGATAGATAAATTATTTAATCATGCACAATTGATATGGTTGACCATTATTTAATTTTAATGTGGTCAAATTGCATTGCTGAGGATAAAACTCCTGGTTTTAACATTATGACTATGGAAAATTGATTCTAAGTTTAAGAATTTTTAATTAACAAGCTCACTCACAAATGAGTTAGTTTAATAAAGGCAGAAACTGCCTGTATACCAAAATACCAATTATAAAACAATTAAAATATTAGAATATAAGATATAAATATAATTACAGATGATGATAAAATTAAAAATTTAATTCAACTTTATTATAATAGAAAATGTTAAAAGTTAAAAACTTTTTGGATATCTAACATATAGAGAAAACAAGAAATGTGAAAATGAATTAGCACTAAATAAAAACATCTCTCTTGGTACTGAGATAGTAATTTTCAAAATATCATTTTAGATTTCAATGGTCAACTCAGTTTTACTCAATACTTATAAATACAGAATATCTAATACACCATATAAATTCAGAAGAAAAAATAGCTTTTAAAAACAATTAAAGTTACTAGCTTTTGATAGATTAACAATTAATAATAAAAAATCTTCTTTATTGAAAATACAAGTTATGAAAAGTATAATAAGTTATGGAATATCCATAATTTCCTTCAAAATAATCATTTAACTACTATTCAAGAAAATAAAACCAAATTAACAGTTATAAATACCATACCAAAAAGTTGGAAATAATAAATGACAAAATATTTATACAATAAATAGAAAATAAAATCAATATCAAATTTTTAATGTAAAAAAAAATAATTAAATAATAAATTAATTACCAACACACATTATATTGAGACTATTGCTTTTTATTTAGGAATCATTAAACTATGAAATTGCCAAATTTGACTCAACACCATTCATGATTACAATTATACTTTCTTATAGGAACTGCCTATGAAAAAAAAATCAACTTTTAAAAATAGATACATAGGTGTGATCACTAAAAAACAGATACCTATACTATTCTAAATTTTAGAGCAACTGCTTATCTTCTCATTTAGAAAGCAATAAAAAACTACAAGCACTAGAAGCAGTGAATAAAACAGTTTTAATTCCATTAGCAAAAACATTTTGGGATTTTACCCACTCCTACACGTTCTAGGGTCCCAAGAGAAACCAATGTTTAATAACAAAAAAAATTTAATTTTTATAGTCTTACACGTCCGGCAAGCACAGCTCCTACGAGGAGTAGGCAAAACTTTATGGACTAGACTGTACATGTACCGACACTAAAAATTTCGAACGAATATCTGTTCGAGATTTTGTGTCGTGTTATCGTCAATATGTCGGATAAAAAGGTTGACAAATTTTCTGTAAAGTTTTTATATCATTTACTAATTTGAAGTGAAAAAATTAGATTATTGTTATTATTTTTTCAAAATTCTTAATTCAATTTTTTTTCTTACATAACAAAGCTTTCATTTTTTGCGTAATGCTCTCCTATTTTACATTGCTTTCCAAATTTCATGCTAAGCCACTGAATCTCTCAAAAGATGTTTTGTGGTTGGCATTTCGAATCTATTACGGATTAGCCAACACACATGAAGTTAACGGAAAGATTGAAGATAGGAATCTGAAAAATGTGATGAGTCGAATTCTTCAGATAGTAGGCGATTGCTTTCAGCGACGCCATTTTTAATTTTTGCCACGGAGATATATATTTAAAAGTTAATATCTAAATTTATTTAGATCTAAATATATATTTTTCATGGAAAATTACACACAAATGAATAGTCATTTTGATATGCTCAAACTATAAGGACGATCGTCTTGTGAAATTGTTCCTGATTGTTTTATCACGCGGTTATCCGGTCGATTACATGAAGGATTTTTTTTTTTGGTCAACAGATGATGCCACTTTCCATTCTGTTAGAACACTAAGTGACGGGACGAAATAAGTTCTTCCATAGGCTGCCCATCCCTGCGGAGGGACCAGCCGGATTGTGGAAGGCGGAGTCGACGGCCTGGCACGAACCCCATGATAAACATTTCCAAGGGGAATATTTTGATTTTATAACATTAAGATCCGAATCCGGGTCCTCCAGAGTGGGAAGCCGAAGCCTTTCCAGGCTGCCAATCCGGCCGATTTACATGATCATGATAGAAATCATTTACTGGGTCCCAATCCATCGGATTGTTATGGTAATCCTTATTCACCTTTCAGTCAATTTAATCATGGAAACAGATAGGAACTAGGTCCAGAAATGATCCGGTCTTCAGTAACCACTAAATGAAAATGATAAAAACCGAATGAATAACAAAGACATGACTATTATAATGTTCCTTTTTTTCTAATCTACTGTTGTGCAACAATCCGCAAAGCAATTGCGCCAAAACATAATTGACTTCATTGCTTCTGTTTTAATTGATATGAAAACCTTAACATATACTATACGCAACTTATATTAGTAAAATATTTTTTATAGTTATTAAAAATCATATTTAATCAATTTAATTTTCAATGCAGAATTTCTTTGTTAATTAGGCTACTAGTGGTGAGATCAGTTCAAACCCAATCATAGACCGTTCATTCCTGTAATGGAGTCAGTCTGAATGTGGAGTATTAAATATATAGACCAGATCGGGATGGGACTCGGATTAGATTCTGATCATCTGAATCACAGCCGAAGCATTTCCACACGGACTATCCAACCGATTATCTGCAAAATTTTTCCTTTCTAGACGATTAATATACAAAAGGCTGAAAAACAATTTTTCACTATTCTTGGCTGATTTGATATCTATGTAAATCACCAGTGAATACTATGAATACATCAGAATCAGACCTGCCATTTAAGCTATAAACTAGTTAAACAAGATTTTCAGGATTATCTGCCCGAAAATACTAATCGTTTTAATTGTTTGGCTTGCTCTTCCAAATGTTGGATCTTAATTGATATTGCGAAACTTCCTCAACCGAAATACATTTACCACCGCATTTCTAGACCTGCTGCCATCAATGCTTGAAATTTACTATGGTTAGGTTAGTTTGGTTTAAGCCGCCATATCCTCAGGGGATATTCTTTATCAGGCGGCGACCATTTATAGAGTTCACTACAGGCTGATCAATACCCATGGTGAGTCAACCGGAAGATTGAAGGATAAGTTTCAACGAACCAGGTATTTATTATGGAAACTAAGCTTATGGTAAGGGGAGAAACTTCTATTACTGCAGATTTTCATTAAAAATACTATAAATAAAAAAAATTTATAAAGCAAATATAATCAGATCTTTATTACAGAAAAGTGGCGTTGAACTTATGAATTTTCTAGTCATAGAATCTCTCTTAATTTCGGTTTTTACCCGCGAAAATATTAAAGTCGTGGAGCTATTATGAATCCACTACACCAGCAATGGAGTCACTGGATAGGTAAAAAATGGGATCACCGTTCCGGATTTTCTGAGAGAATAAAAGGGTGATTCCTCCGTGAGAAGCGAATGCTATATCACAGTCATTCCGTGGAAAATCGTATTCCGAAATATTAAACCTGAAACAACTTACTGCAATTACTTCACTGAATTTACAAAATTATCATTCGGTATAAATGTTGAAAATTTGCGAATCCATGACATAAATGTAATGTTCATAATGAAATAAATACTATTAAATTATACAAACGTCGATTTATTCTCTCGAACTTCACATTAAATGCTTCGTAAATAAGAATTTTCCTTACCTATGCACAATATGAATGCATTCAAATAACTACTCAATAGCATGCCATTAATGGCAAGTCTACTATAATGTCGGAAATAAATTATCGGTAATAAAACAGGACTGCGGTTTTATTTATGTTAAATGTAAATGAATTTTATCATTTATTTCATTTCATTGTATTCGTTCACATTTCATTTTATGTTCAATGATAAAATTCATTTATTAGTAAATAAATTTAAAATATTCTTAAAGAAATTAAGCAGAAAAAAATTTAGAGGAATAAATACTAAAATTAGCAATGGTTTCTGTTAACATATTATTATTATTTTTAATGTCATTCGCTTATGAGATTTGTTTTAATCAATTATTAATTTATCAACATTTGCTGTACTGTTTTTAAAAACTTTGAAATACTATGCTAACATGCTTTAAGTGTATGATGAAATGTATTCGATTGTTTTGGTTACGAACATAATTAAAAAATTCAACACTAGAATATATTTATTGTAATAATGCATATAGCATAAATTGAGGTGGTTAGTGACACTTGAACTCTGTTCTTTATGCATTTGATTGTTGTAGTTGAGATAAACTTAACATTGTACTGATATGATTTCACTCACTGCACTTTTATGCATAATGTATAGATGCCAACTCTTAAAATCAATTTTATATTGTTCATTTATGTTTTTGCCACAGTATTAATATATTGATACAGACATTGCTGTGGCATAAGATTAACTTATCAATTGACACTCTGTAGTGTATCTAAATTAATAGTTGCTATCCCTTTCTCTCTATTTTTCAGCAGTAATTGCATAATTGTCAGAAATCCAATAAAATATAATTCTAATAATTTTTATATTATTAATTTCAGGGTTTATTTTTATTTAAACATGAGTATTACATCTGTGAATTGTAATCAGAAAAAATAAGATCTTAAATTTGCAATCTGGTCACTTCTTTCAATACAATATTTTGTATTGAAAGAAAATTTGTCTTCATTTTTTTATTATAATGCGTATCAGTTCAAAATCATAATAAGAAATTCTGAAGAAGAAAAAATAAAAACTTATCTATTTTTTACAATCTAATATTTTAAAATAACTGAAAAGATCAAATTGTAAAATATCTTTTCCCTGCTAATTTTATTAAAATTTATTAACTGGTCTCAAAAGCTTTCATGGAATGTATAAAGATACTGTAGTATAATAATATTGTGAGCTTTTTATTTTAGGAAAATAGTTTAAAAATAATTTTGCTATTTTTTATTCAATTATTCCTGGTGATAATACATAGTGATTATCTACTAAATAACATTCCCATTATAAATCATAATAATGAGATATAATAATTAATGATTTTAAAAATTAACATTTTTATTAAATTTAATATGCATTCCAATCTCACTGTTTCTATGACAATATAGGAGATAACTTTACAAAATTATCTTAAAAAATTCCATATAATGTTTTCTCTAGCTGTAATAATTTTTTAAGTACAAATTAATATGTATTATTACATCTTAAGAAGGTAATTAATTAACTAAAAAACTAAACACTAAAAAATGCTAATTATAATAATGCATACAGCATAAATTGAGATTAGAGACACTTGGAGAACTTTGTTCTTTACGTTGACAATATATCAAATATCAACCTTGGAAATACTACTGTATAAAAATGCTATATAAATAATACAAGTATCCATCAATGTATGAACAATTAGTTTATATAAGATCTTCAATTTAACAAACTATAAATTTATATCATTTTTGTTTTGCAAAGAAATAATTTCATCAGCAATCAATTATTCACAGTAATTTGATTAAATCAATGATTGCATTTTGTTCTCTATAATAATATATATTTCATATCTTAATAAATTTTTCTTGAATACAGTCCTCAAATTACTTTTGGTAAAAAAAAATTCTGTTATTCAGATGTTTATTACTTAAATTATATAACTGATTTTTTTTTATTTTATTGCTTATTCTCATCATCAGATATAGATATATTTGTATATCAAATTTACTGTGTATCATTGATTTAAGATAAAATTCACTTCTATTTTCACTAGAGAATCCCATATCAAATGCAGACTTTTCATATAATAATAATATTTATAATGTACTCAATGCATTTCTCAAAAGGTTTTGCAACTATATAAAACTATTTAACTTTATAAAACAATGATTATACTTTATTCCAAATATAATCTCTACTATATATTTTTTTATCATTTACCCTGAACTATAATGGTATTTTGTTGTTCTATTGGAATTTGCTACATCTAACTAATGTAATCCTTTAAGTAAGTGAATTATATTATGTATTAGTTTTATTAAAATAATCATAATAATTATTGAATTTTTAACAGAATTAAAAATAAATCAATAATAATAATAATAACTTCCAGAATGAAGTTTTTTGTGAATTATATAAATTTAATACAATATTTGAAAATTTCATAATTTTTAACTAATACAGTCTATTCTCGCTATTCGCGGTAGTTATATTCCATAAATTCTTTGCGAATACTGAATTAGCAAATAGTGAACCATTGTGCCTATGGAAATATAGTGTTAGGTTCCTGCAAACCTTTCTTCCCAACATTTTCATACTTGGTTTATATGTGTTTTTCTGTTAAAGATACCTTATTTAATTTGTATTACATTACTTATAAATAATTACAGTATATGCAGTGTATAGTACTATATACAGTATTATAATTACAGTAATCTTTATTTAATTTTTAAAACATTAACTATGTAGTAAATAAAATCTTATTTTTGATTGATAGTTTTTTTATGTTGCAAGATGTTTGATATGACAGCTGACACATTGTCTTCCTGAAATGCGTTGAAAAATTGCATCAGCCTTGTCTGTGTCGCTTTTTGCCTCAGATCTTCTAAAATTTCGGCATACGGAACAAATGTAAAGTTAGCCACCTAAATTTGAGGCTGCATTTGACATAAGGCACATTCTTCTATGGGACCTGCAGACAATATGAACAGGCTTTTGGCCTACCTGCGATCTGCAGAGTAAGCAAGGATAGGTAATGAGAAATTTTCTGGCAAACCAATTCAGAGACTACATTTGGTAACAAACAACATCCTTTATTAGAGAGAGAGTTTACATTGGTAATAGTATTTTTGCCACTCAGCGGAAGTCCACAAATAACAATTTTGTGATTATAAATAAATTTTTGCGAATAGTCAAATATGCAAATACGGAATCGCGAATAACGAGAATTGACTGTAAATAAATCCACAATGATTGGCATACTTATTGTTGTATTAGATTTAAATTCAAAGATCACTTGACATTTATCAGCTCTGAGATTCAAAATCAAATCACAATAGACTAAATTTATAACAACTATTGTACGATATACATTAATATATGTTTTGGGAATGCTTTAACATCAATAGGTAAAATGGTTGTGAATTTCTGTATCTAAGAACAAATTAAATTTTTTACATTGGAATTAATGCAAAAATTTCAGTTTATGAATTTTCATCTAACAAATAGTTTTTAAAGTCCTAGTTACCTTTGCAAATTGAAGGATATCTGTAATTACACTAGATAAATTTTTTATTTTTTAGAACCATATTACTATTATTATTGCATGATTTGAAATTGTTCATAACTGAAAAAATAGTTTCTATACTTTTATTATTTATTAATGCAAATAACAAATTATTTGTGATTCATTGAAACTCAAGAAGACATTGACATTCTCTTAAATTCATCTTTTTAATGTTCTACAATGAGAAAAGACAAAGTTAAAAGAAACCTGACATTCACAATGTAAAAAACTGACTTCTAGCTAGCATATTATAAATTTACATTAAAAATGATTCTTGTCATTATATAGATATCAATTGACATTATTAAGAAAACTGTTTTCCAAAGATATGTTTAATATAAATGCAGAACAAATTTTCAATATTAGATTATGTTAATCATAGTCTAACACTGAAATCTGAATTAAAATATTAGTTTCTCTACAGTAAAGTATATGATGATATATTTATTAACACTTATTAAAAAAATTTTTTGCACATTTTGGAAATTAATGATATTTTAGAATCTGATTACATTTTGACGTAAATATTGATTCATGTGATTGGATTAATGAGCAATTATTTACAGATGATTATCAAGATGTTTCCTAATATAATATAATCAAGAAATATGGAAGAAAAATTTATTAGAGACTCCAATGAAGTTGAATCTTAGTAGTAAAATAACTGTCCATTATTCATTTGCACATTACAAATCAAGCTACAAAAAATAAGTACAACTTACAAAAAGATTTTCTATGCACTATAAACAGCTACAACATTGAGAATTGTTTGAGATTATGTTCGTTTTCGTTTCGACAAAGTGGGAGATGGATCTCTCTGACGTTTTCCATTTCTAGTGCAAATTTGCATTTCTGTAACATCAATTTTTTCATGTGGTTCTTGTTTTGCACTTTCTTTCTTGCTATTTCTATAACAAAATTTAGAAAAATTATTTAACATCTTTTTTTATAATATCTAATTTCACATTTTTTGAATAGATAATCTAGACAAGTAAAGTCCAAGCTCAGAAAATGGTATAAATTATTAATTAACACAAACTACAAAAATGGTAAAATTTTTAACTTCAAGGAAGTCATCATCAGCCAGAGAACAGGAAGGCAAAATTCTAAGCTTTTAAATTTTGTCATCTTGTTCTATGGCTGATGATGACTTCTTTGAAATAAAAAATGTTATTGTTTTTGTAGTTTGTGTATTAAAATGATTTCTATCATTTTTAAGTTTGAACTTTACTTGTGTGTCCATTAAACTTCAAAAGTTTAAATTGTATTATGAAACACAGTGCTAGAATTAGACATTAGCATAATCATTTCTGAAAGCTTTGAATTTGCCTAATTTTAATTGTATTTTTCTTCATTAAATTATTACTATTTTGCAAAATGAAATAAGGGTTACATTAATTTCAACATGTATTTTTATTTAAAATTAAAAAAGTGCAAGTTCCCCATCATATTCCTAACATATTTTATCTTCAAACTCACCTTGATTCTTTTAAATTATCAGCAAAAGTATATGTTTCATCAATTTTTGTTTTTGAATCATTGGCAATAGAAGTTTCACTTTCATCACAAGGGGGAATGGAAGACAAACCATCTCCAACAACATTAGTATCAAGAGATTTTGATCGAGTCCTTCTGGAAAAGGTGTCTTTTTTCTCAGCTTCCACCTCTATCAATTCATTCTGAGTTTCCTTTATTTTTTTATGTTTGTGTTCAGCTTCTGAACTTTTTGAATGCTTTCTTTTTCTTTTCTTGCTAGTAATTCCAGTTATTTCCTCATTATCATTATTTTCAGAAGAATCACTAATCTGATTAGAATCTTTATCACTTGAACATTTTTCTGATTGATTGGAGGAATCTGAATCAGAACTGCTTGAGCTACTACATGACCATTTGCTATTATTAAAGATGGAAGAAAATTCATCTGAAGCATATCGAGGATTAATCTTTCTCTGTCTTCTAAGTTCCCATTTATGTTCTGTTTTAGGCTTGCAACTCAAATTATCTTCCTTGCTGTTTTCTGAAATGAATTAATAAAATTCATTTTTTTATTATATTCACCATAATTTTTTGCACTAAAAACCAGAAAATTTTCATTAATTTCAACTACTAATAATAATTATTGATAAAATAATAAATAAAACAAATTTCTAAGAATCAAGTTCATTAAAATGCTTTTACAGAAAAGCACTTTAGTAAATTTAAAGGCTCTGACTATAACATATATTAAAGACTAGAATATGAAAAATAATTCAAATACAAATTAAATGTTTATTTATGCTAATTCATAACACATCTCTATACAAAAATTTTCTTATATGAACAAGTATAATAAAAATTTGAGAAAAATATCCAATGGTCAAGTTTCAAAGTTGACTAATGCTTACCTTACTAATATGAATATTCATAAAGCATGTCAATGCTTTGAGAAATTATACAGACATGTTTCACAAAGAATCAAATTTTAAAAATTTGGAACTTTATGTGAAACACATCTGTGTTCTATGTAAAATATTATTTAATAAATATTTATTATTTAAGTTACTTATTTCTTCTAAATATTAAACTTTAAATCCCCTATACGAATTTTTTGTAATTATCGTATTTTAATGTATTCATACATATATATATATATATATATATGAAATATATAGCAAAATTCTGCATTATGATCTTGAAAAACATTCTGGATACGTTCTTGTCTGTAGAAAAATAGATACTATATTTCATATACAGATAAATAGCGATAATCAACACCTACTAATTTTAACGCTATGTTGTCGCATAATAACGGTAACATCATCAAAAACAAATACTGTACCGAATTTTCATACATATATTATTAAACTATAAGATGAGAAATCGTAAGTGAAAATCGACGTTTATAACATGTATACTGTACTTTAATAATTATAATATTTTCCTAAAAAGTTCTTCAAGATCGAAATATGGTAGTATATTTATATTTTATTGAAATAGTTCCTGTACTTTAATAATTATAATATTTTCCTAAAAAGTTCTTCAAGATCGAAATATGGTAGTGTATTTATATTTTATTGAAATAGTTCCCCCCCTATTTAATACAATTAGAGATAAATTATACCATAAGGTTAAACAGAATATTTATTATACGAAGTTGTGCTGAAATAATATCTAAACCTGATATTAATATCTACCTTCAGTAACTAGTAGTTTTTTTTTTATCTTATCTATTCTTAAAAATGATTAAATTAACTTTTTATTTATTTACATATTTTACGGTTCGAGATTATATCTCAACTACGTCACAAGGCGAAACGGATGTTTTGATTTAGTTACGGTATTTCCCATTTTTTTGTATTGTCATGCAAATTAAATGCGTAAAATATGTTATCATTCTCGTCAACTTCTATTTATTTATTGAATTATCGTTTTAGTTACCGTTTTCCTTTTTTCCTTTTGTTTTATTTCTGCATTTCTGTTTAAAATGCGTGAACATTTATTCAATTACAACATATATTTTTTATATTAATTTATATATATTTTGTAAATTTATGGTTACTATGAATAACTTGCGAAAGTTTTTACGGATTTTTTCAATTTTTTTTTTATCGATGTAATGTTCATTCCTCTTACCAGTGTAGTCTATAATATTGTATATCGGTCCAATCGGAATGTTTATAAGAAAAGAGTAAGAACTGATACAGGAAATATTATTTATTCCTCAAAAATAAATAGTGAGTATCAATTATTTTATCTAGATTTATAGTCATCTAGAATATTTTAATCGGTTATTGACATAATTAAAAGCTCGATATAAATATTAAAATACTGCAATGTATCTTACAAAGTATTTTAATCCAAGTCAGGATAGAGGAGACGGGACTGATAAGAATTTTTATTTACTTCTTAGTTCAACTGATTTGAAAAATTCGTGTGCCTGTTGTATGGATTAGAAGTAATGTTTAGGAACTTTCTGATAAAATAAAAAACACAAAATTGTTTAGTTGTCAGGTTGAAACATAACGCTGGAGTTTGTAAAAACAGAAAAATATTTCCATTTTTACAAACTCTAAGCATTAGGTTTCAATCTTCTCCAAAAAAAGAATAGCTAAAATGCCAATAGGAAGAAGTTTAAACAGAGAAAAATAAAATAAATTATATGTTGTTTTAGTGTATATAAAATAATTAACTTAGATATCTTACATTACATAATATATGTAATTTAATAAAAAATGTTCTTCTTCTCTTATAGATATTTTTTCATTAGTCCGACATCATTACTCGATGATGCGCATCTTCTTCACGATTTCTTTTTAAAATTTATAATTTAACTTTATAATTAAATAAGTATATTGTTATAATTTATAATTAATTTATATTTTTTATTAATTTTTCATTTGAATTCATACGTAAATAATAATAAACTATCAAATTCACTATGTTCAAATTTATTAATGTAACATGAGGTAAGTCTGAATGGATGTTTTTGGTTTGCCTGCTAAATGCCTTTTTTATTAATTTGTAAATAATAAATTATAAAATATGATTGAATGCTTAAAACATTCAGTTATATTTTATTAAAATAAGTATATCTTATTTTCGTTACAATAATATTGAGTACAGAAGTTTCTTTCAACATTTTATTAATCGTTATATTTATTAATTATTAATATTGCAAACGAAAAGTATTTTTTGAAAGTAAAATTATGATGTGTATAGAATTTTGTTTAATTCCTTATATTCATATGGATCATGTCTTGACCATTGTCATAGAAAGTAATTAATGTCATTAATATATTTAGTGACCTATCGACGAAATTTGAACGGGCGCTCTGATACTCTAAAAATAATAATTATAATGACCATTTCAATTTACTCTAATTTTTCCTGTAAATGAATTAGATTTTAGGAAAATTCTCAAATCTCAACAATTGATTTACTATATAAACTTATGTAAATCAGACCATAAAAATAGGAATAGATAAATTTATTTCTGAAAGAACTGTAAATAATTTGATAAATAATTAATAATAAAATAATAAATAATTAAAATAAATAATTTAATTTCCCACTAAAATATTTATAAATCAAATGCGTTTTTAGGAAAACTTTGACTTATATATTTATAAAAATAAATTTATTCAGGCAAGTTGTTTGGATTTATTTGGATTATAATTCCCTTGAAGTTTGTATTGTATATTAAACCATATGTTATACTCTCTGAAATTTGGAAATAAAATATAATTTTTTTTATTTAATCCAAATATCTATATATGAAGATGAAAGAATCTCCTAAATTAGTATCAATTTTTAATGAATGTTACAAATTAACAATTTTGGTTTTATGTTTTCTTTATATATGATGAAATATTCAATAGCATATTAAACAATTGGCTCTTATTATCATGTTTGCAGTGTATTGCATTTTATGATTACTATTATTTTCTCATAAAAATATTTTAAGAAATTGCTGAATAGCAGCTAGCATTACTTTTATTAGAGATTATCTCCTTTGTTTCTTTCTAGTATTTACATTTCTTTCCAATTAGTGAGTGATGGCCATTCTAAGGCCAACTGAAAAAATAAACCACATCTTCATTAGGTTGTCAACAGCAGAAAGATAGACAATCAATGGGCCATGCCTGGATGATCTTTAAGAAATATGAAAATATGATACATGGATTCAATTCCAAATTCTGGAGAAAATTCTATGTATTAGACTTTCAGGAAACTAATAAGGCTGGTTGCCTTCCTGAAAGCCTGATTGATTTATTAAGGACTTTATGGAAATTACTTTTATACACTGAATTGCAATAATTAATTCTAGTTATTGGATATTTAGTCATCATTTATGTAATTAGATAGTATTTTTAGGACATTAAAATGAAAAATGGGTGACATTCTTGAACTCAAAAACACAGCAAGATTTTGTCAATTTTAATTAATGATAATTTTATCCCTCAATTTACATACATTTCAAAGGTATTTGAAGACATAAATCAGAGTAAGAGTGTAAAAGAAAATGAATTATGCATTAACATTTTCACATTGCAATGATAAAATTTTGTGTATTTGTTTATTTCTATGCACAATACAGAAGCAGAATTACTATATTTGTTGACTTATAAGACACTGCAGCATAGACGACACACTTTAATTTTGGAATATTTAAAGAAAAAATTTGTTGTTAATACTTGCAAAGTCGCGCTTTAGTACGACTGTCAATACTAACTAAGCCTAACGGTTAGTGACTCTGCAAATTCCAGAGTTCTGTCTGAGCTCAGGTCTTTTTCTAAGTTCTAACTTAATACTAAATAATTACAAAACAATTTAACACAATGTAACGTCTAACTGACGAAACAAAACTAAATATCGGAACTTACACTGAAAGTGCCGATTAAGTGTTAGCAGTAAAACGAACAACAAAAAAAAAAGATGTTAGAACTTACACTAATAACTTAAGGAAATTCTCAAACAAGTTAGATAATAAGAAAATATAAATTTATTTGACTCAAAACACTTACAAAAGTGTTAATAAAAGCTTTATTTAAACTCTAATAAAGCACAATGAAATAAACCACAAAACTTATTTAATCCAATTCAAATATCAAAATTTCACAAGAAACAAACCTTAAATACTACTTAAATTCCAATACCTCCACTTCCGATACAAACTTCAATCAATAGTCGATCCCTACAAGAATTCAATTGTCACCTTTCACCAATTCCACGTCTGGAAATTCAGCACCTCTAATGCTTGTCGATTGCGTCGTCTTTTTTATACGATTCTCGAGTGACCGCCGCACTCGCTCATTTACATACTTATACGTAACAAGTTCAAAGTTATTAGTTTACAGAGTGTTTCATTTATGTCATTATCTTTACAATTAATTTATATACCGAACAAAAATACTGATACGGATCATTCTTATTTTCACATATCAGTTCAGTGGCAATTATTATGTAGATAAGACATTATTAACCGGGATAGCTCTTCCGGGTACGGGCGCCGTTCCCGTATCACGTGATTGCCAACGACGGAGGCGGAGAACGTGGGAAGTAAGTTAACTTTTAAACTAAAATATAATACGTTAGTAGATAGGAAAATAACAATAAATAAATAATAGAGTGCATAATAAAATAAAAATCGGACAGGTCCAAGTTAACTTCCTCACATACTATGGAACGTTAAAATTCAAAAAATAAAATCCCAAAATCTAATAAAGAAAGGTATAGTATTATGCTTATTATTTTAGCATTATTCACTTCAGATTCATTACTAAGATGATCATCTTTATCTTCTATATCAGGGGGTGACCAACATGTCAACTGCAGTCTACTAATCGACTGGCAAGCCATGAGAGAGAGCATCATGAAATTTCACATTTGATTCTTTGCAGGAAACTATCAAGCAAATTTGATTTTTATTGAAATCACATTTTTTAATGGCAATAGAGTAAAAATACAATTCTGAACATATTTTAACATATATTCATAATTCTTAAAAATAAGGATGTTATGAATCACTATTATGTCACAGGACTTAAAAAAGATATAAAATCACAATATAAAACAGTTAGTGAGAGAATAATTGTAATTACTGTTACTTCATAGAATCCAAAAGATTGACAATGTAAATATCCTAGATTCCATTGTTACACTGGGCATGCATTACTAACTAGTTAGATCTTAAAAACAAAGAAATATAAACAATAGTTGTACCTGGAGATAATTCTTGACTTTGGTCACAAGCAGTACAATCATCAGATTTCTAAAAAAGTTGAAATCAAGTTATTTAAAACTTATATCCATCATTAAACATTTAATTAATAGCACATATTTTAGAAGCAACAATAATTCAAATCTTTTAAAATATGCTTAAAATCAGTAAATAGAATAATATATTATTTTATATAATGCAAAACAAATCAAGTCCTAAACAACATACTGTACTGAAATTAAATAAATGATAAATATTATACACCTAGCCCTCGATTTGCACTGCACTCAATTTACACGTGGTTTTGTTTTACACGGTTTTTAAATGAAAACAAAAAAATTTTTTTTTTTTTTCGCTTTTACACGGTTTTTAAATGAAAACAAAAAAATTTTTTTGGGTCTTTCGCTTTTACACGGTTTTTAAATGAAAACAAAAAAAATTTTTTTGGATTTTATTTCGATTGCTTTGCATTATGCCATTTATAAATTAAAAGAGTGTCATATTGCCACGTTTTGTGGATTTACGAGTTCGTAGAGATTAATAGAGTGAATACAGCTATATTTCGTATAGTCCAATTTATTCACACAAAACAAAATAATCTTGTTTCACTATAACTAAATTCAATACAAAATCCGATAATTATCTCATACAACACAAATTTATGTCTTTAATTCAGAATAACTCACAGTTCTTAGTCCACTTTTGCTTTCACAATTTATTGCTCACTATTAATTTTTACTCTCCAAGTTTTGCAATTCAACTAAACTTAACTCACTTAATTATTACTGTCCAAGTCTCGCAGTTCAACTAAACTCAACTCACCCTTGCAGCTCGTCCAAGTCTCGCAGTTCAACTAAACTCAACTCACACTTGCAGCTCGTACAAAATAATCTTGTTTCACTATTTATGTTTGAATGCTTTTATTGTTTTTATTTGTAATATTGTTAATTTTTTTTGTACCGTATTTGATGTTAATTAATGTTTATGTTTTCATTTTCAAAAATAAATTGAAAAGGTATAAGCATTAAATTGTGTCTAAAAATTAATGAACCAATCCCCTTTTTTTCCTTTAATCCTTATCTCATTTTACACGGTTATAAAGAACATATCCTCGACTTTTCATTATCTTCTTTAGATCGATTTACACGGTTTACAGTTTAATTGAACATATCCTTCTATTTTGTATGAATTCTGTGTCTCGTTTTACACAGTTTCGGTTTGCACGATTTTACCAGGAACACATCTATTGTGTAAATTGATGGCTGAGCGTATAGTATAATCTATTACTGCATTATTTTATAAAATACATATAAAATAATGATTTAAAAAATTTTTAATATATTTAACACAGGAAAATAACAGTATATTTTATATTTGTCTTTTTGTGATAATTTACATCATCTCAGAGCTTTTTTTTAAAAATAAACTAACTGCTACTCCTTACTATCTGACTGCATTTGATAGACTGGACATGCACTATAATAATCAGATTTTAGAAAAAGGTGCTGGTATACCATACAGGGACAAAAAACATTCCTATATCTACTAATTTATACTTAAATTTTAATTTCTTTTCCATAAAATTAAATAATGCCAATTTATTAGAAGTTTGCAATTAATAATTTTGAAAAATTATAATAATTAATGACTATTATACACATTCCCAACTTAAATAATCTGAAGTTCCACAATTTCATCATATAATTTTTCAAAAAATAAAAAACTTGTATTATAATAAAAAATATTAAAACAAAATTTTTAGCATAATTATAACACTACTATAACATTATTATTAAATGATTGACTGTTGATAGTAATTATCATAGCATAACAGTTATCATAATATGAATTATATATATATATGCATTGTATTATGATAGTTAACCAGAGTACTCAGGAAATGAATTACCCTGGATAATTGATTTCCCAGATAATCTGCAAAATACTCAAAAAATTGGAACTATAGATGACATACACTTAATATAAATGGTTTTCACCACACTTAGAATTTCTCATGAAATTTTTAAATGTACTTCCAAGTCCATGAAATTATGCTGAAGTTTTATTTTTCCTCAAGAATGCCAATATGAACATTTGTTATGAATTGTAGACATGAAGATTTAAGGGTAATTTATGAAAACTGAAACATTTCTAGATATATGTTTATATAGGAACTTATTTCATTGTTAGAGTTTCAAATACATTTTCAAAAATCTAAATAAATATTTCAGAACTATTCTAGAAATAATATTAATTAAAAATATGAACAAAACTATAGAATTCTATAGAGTATGCATTATATGAATAAATATAATATTTTATAACTCATAATTAATAAATTAAGCAAACCTGAAGATTAGCATTTTTCTTATCATCATCAATACTTTCTTTAGTCTTATCATCTTCAGAAATAAATACTTCACTGTTCTCTTTATCATCACTATCATGTGATTTAGTTAACTTCTTGACTGAAATTAAAATAATAATTCATTAAAATGAAAATAGTTTATCAGAATTGCAGAAATATTACTTTATATATACTTACTTTCCTTCAAAGGCACCTTCTTTTTCTCTCTGTGAGCAATGTCATCTTTTGGTGGTATCTCCACTTCTTCACTGGAAGACAAGCTGATTCGATCATCAAAAGAGGATAAATCACTGGTATGAACAGAACTGATTGTCACATCAGACCATGCACCCTCCTCTTCATCATCTTCTGCTTGATCATGAAGGCCATCCTGTTTTAAAAATAATTGTAATGAATATTAAATAGAAATCCTCAAAATAATAATAACTTTAATTTTCACTTACCTATACCAACCTGCGAGCTTTTTGATAAATTTTTGTCATTGTCCACTGAATGCAGATTCATTATATCCTCCTTTATTTGTTGAAATTCATCTTGCTCTTCCAACTTGTTACATATTTCTATCTTCTGCTTCTCCAAATTAAAATCTTCAAAAATATCTTCACTACTACTTTCTTCTTGAGATGGGGAAATTCCTAATATTGGTCTTGCAGTTTCAGAAATGTCATTTTCTTTACTACTTCTGGATTCTGCTTCACTACTGACATCAGGACTGAATGTACTCATACATGTTGATTCGGTTTCACATTCTTTACTATCAGAACTATGTCTTGAAGTTTTATTGCTATCAGAGAATTTTGACTTAATATCACATTCAGGTTTTGTAGAGGTTAATTTTACTGGCTTTGAACTTTGTCCTTCAGACTTTGACTTTGATACATTTTTGTCTTTCACCTTGTCAATTTTTTTCTCACCTTTTCTTGTTGTTGTTTCTTGTACTTTTTCAGATTTATTTTTTTTATCTAAATTCTTTTTTTCTAAAATTTTTTCTCTATCAATTTTAGACTTTATTTTTTGGAGTTTTAATTTTTTCTGAATTTCATAATCTTTATCATCTTTATTTGTTGTTACTTTTTTCTTTCTCTTTTCCAAGAATTTATTATGCAATTGTTCTTTATTCAATTCAGATTTTTTTACATTGGAAACAGTCTTACATTCAAGTTTAGGTTTCTTATTTTCTAAACAATAATCAATTTTATCATCTGATCTTTCAACTGATTTAAGTTTATCAGTATTTTTTTTATCATAAGTTTTCTGTTTATCAACCAAATCTAATTTAGATGTGTTATTTTTACCATCTTCAGATTGTTTTAATTCAATGTTTTTAGATGGTTTTACTTCATATTTAGAATGATATTTTGCTTTAGAATCGGTATGTTTTGATTTATTTTCTGAAGAATGTTTGGTTACTTTTTCACAAGGTAATTTTGTTCTGGATTCAGATAAGGGAGATTTAATTTTTTCAGAATCAGTTTTGACTTTTAATTCAGCTTTAATTTTAGATTTTTCACTTTTATCAATTTTACTTATTTTTTCTGTTTTAGGTGATCTGACATTAGATTCTAATTTATATTTTGTATCACTCTTATGCAATTTTGTATCCTTAGAATGAGATGATTTAAATTTTGAAACAGAACCTTCATTTTTGTGACTTTTTCCATAAACTTCTTGTGGTTTTGTTGATTTTATTTTTGCTGAATCTAAGTTTGATTTTACTTCTATTGATTTCTTTTTATCAGTTTTTTCAATATCATATTTTTTTGAATCTTTTGTTTTTAAAGATTCTGGCTTTAATTTTTCTCCTATTTTATGTTTATCTAATCTTTTATCTTTTTCAGTTTTGATTAATTGAGATACAGATTTTTTAGAATTTTCAATTTTCAACTGTTGATCTTTTTTATCATTTAAATTCTTTGGAATTTCTTTATCACTGCATTCAGATAATGTTCTGTCTCTCTTAGTTTTAATTTCTTTATCTTTATCTTTTAAAGATTTGGATTTCTCTAATAAAATCTGACAATCTTGTTCAGTTTTTTTCTCAACAATGACTTTGTTTTCTTCAATCTTTTTGCAATCAGTTATATCCTTAGTAGTTATAAATAAACTATCTGTTTGATCTACTTTAATATCTAATGCCATATTTTCTACATTTCCATCTTTATTTTCTGTTGAGATTTCTTCTAATTTGCATTCATTAGTTAGTTCATTTCCCAATAATGATGTTTTTTCTATTGCTACAACTGGATTGATATCTTCTATAAAAATATTTATAGAAATTAGAATTTAAATAGTATTTAAAAAATACATATAATTTATTTTTTATAATTTAAGTTTTGCTTTTTTATATTAAAAAAAGATTTCCAATACAGCAGAACCTATTTATGAAGATCCATCCTTATATAATATTCCAAATAAAGCATCACTTAAAAGAATTAAATTATTAATTTTTAATCATCAGTAATATTTTTTTTTATTTAACAATAAATAAAAACAGCACTAAATTGCAGTTAAGAAATACTAAAACCATTTATTTCTTGTAATGTTAAAATATATTTAACTATCTATCTTTTGACTTAAGTCTTCATAATAAACAAGCACCTCTTACTTTTTAGGCAGAAAAACAGTTTGTTTAAGATTGAATACAGTGAAATTGAAACATTTTTAGTTTAAAAAATTTATCAGCAGCAGTTACAAATCATTACATGATTAAATGAGTATTTACAAGAAATATAGCATTTAGAATGTAGTTTGAATGATTTTTAACTATAGACTATCATATATGCAAAATTTCTCCACTTGCAGCGTCAGCTACATGTTTGGTATTGTTTAAGCTTAACATTCAGCTGTTGCATAGCATTTCGCTGTCAGTTTGCATTTGTCTTTTTCTTTCTATCTAGTTAAGCTGGTTCATTATGGATTTTAGCAAGTTGACTGTTCCTGAACTTAAACAACTAAAAGATATTGGAGCAAAAATAGCTGGGACAAAAGCCGAGTTAACTGAAAAGTAGGTGATAAGCCACATTGTAAATGTATCACGAGTAGACTGTATGTATTAAAGGTCCTTCATAGTAAAAAATTCCTTTTTGAGATCTTCAGGATCATAATCTTTTATATAGTCTTATATTGGCCTTTATTACTTTTATTTACATAATTATTTTTATATTTTGTTATGGAATGTATTTCTGAAATTGGGCTATGATTTTATTCATGTACTGTATTTGTAAAAGAAAATCGTAAATATGTCAGAACCTTTCATAATTTTAGGAAAATTGATATTTAATGCATGCTGCCATTATTCATCAAGAATGCTTATGATGCATCAGAGACTTGTCATGCTAATCTTTTAAATTTGTTTATAATACTGTTAATTTTTCTATAATATTAATGTAATGCTCTAATAGTACATTTTAAGTATGCTCATAATTGCTGCTCTAAACACGTATAATTCAAAAGTCTCTTGCTTTAAATATCAATAATAACACACAAAAAATAGCCCTTCACGCAAGGTATAAGCAAAGTTTTAATTATCTATAACGTTTTCGGACTAATTAAAGTCCATCATCAGTAGTACGTTACAATTAACTCTGTTAATTGTAACGTACTACTGATGATGGATGGAATACTTGTTTAATATGCATATGTAACGTACTACTGATGATGGATGGAATACTTGTTTAATATGCATTTAACGTACTACAATTAGCTGTAGTACGTTACAATTAACAGAGTTAATTGTAACGTACTACTGATGATGGATGGAATACTTGTTTAATATGAAGACTTCTTGCAACATTTTTGGCTAAATTAAATAGCCATTTTCAGTAATACAGTTAAAGAACAAAATTAAAACTTTTAAATTCATATAGAAAAGAAATATTCTAAGAACCAAAAAGTTTAACTTAAAGTTTTGCATTCTCTTATAGAGTATACTTGTTCATAAAAGCAATTACAAAAAATAACAACTATTGTACATGTTTCATTAAAGATATAAATAGATATGTAATTAGGAAATTATTTTATTGTCCAGAAGCATATTGAAATTATTTTTAAGGTTTAATTATACACGAGTTAAATGTGATATATATTATACATTTTTCTGCATTGACTATAACCATGCCCTTGATATACTGCTAGTTTGATTTTCATTAGAGACATTCATAAATTGGATTATTATTATTATTATTATCATAATCATCCCAACAAATTCCTTTATTAAGCCATCCTTTAATGTTTTACAAAGTCTTACCATTTTCACTCTTTTCCAATTGATAAATGTGTATTGTGTGCTGGTTGATTTTCTATTCTCATAGTTGTAAGAAAATTTCCAAAATTAGTATAAACAAGCCTGTATAAAGGATATAATTTACTTAAAAAAACATATTTATTATAGCAAAAATATTTTCAGCTAGATAAGTTCTAACCAGTTACAAACAAAGAACAATGGAACAAAAACATAATGCATATTTATGATTATTAGAGTCAAAATTACCAAGTTCGAATTGAAAAATCTTCCTAAATAATATAGTTTAAATAAAGGAGCACAAATATGTGCTCCTTTATTTAAACTATATTATTTAGAAAACATACAAACCCTAGCATAAAAGGGCTATTGTACATGATCTTAACATTAACTGGTATGGTTCAAAGATTCAGAGTCTGGCCATTACTTAGTATTTTATGCATTAATGCATTATTATATTATACAAAGAAAAGGGAAACAAATTTAGATTATTTGAATTATATTTATGTTACTTAGAAAGATTTTTGAATATGTAAGATTCAATCACTGCCATTTTATCTATTCATGTTAAAGCATTTCAAAAGCATTAATATAAATATAATTATGCATATTATAATACAATAGTTTATGATAAACAGTAGCTATCTAAGTTTTTAATAAATATTTACTTGCCATTTGAGTTTGAATTTCAGAGCCACTAAGTGCCAAGTGATCTTTGAATTTAAATCTAATAAGGCAATAAACTTGCCAATCATTATGATTTTATTTATTAATTAAAAATTTTCAAATTTTCATCAAATATTGTCTGAAATTTAAATAATTCTCAAATTCTTCATTATGCTAAATTATTGGAAAAAATAAATCCAATTTTCTGGAAATTAGTATTGATGTTTTCAATTCTATTTATTAAAAATTCATTAATTATAAATTTTATCATGGTAAGTATTTAAATAAAACTAATAGACATAAAATAATTTACTTATTTAAATCATTACATTAGTTAGATTAGACATCTTCCAATAGAACTACAAAATACATCATTGTTCAAATTTATATACGGATAAAAAAATATATTAAAGATTTATACAGTTGGAATAATATATAATCATTGTTTTATAAAGTTAATGTTATACAATTGCAAAACCATTGAAAAATGCAGCAAGTACATCACAGATACTATTATTATTGGTACAAGCCAAGAACCTGATTTGATATAGGATCTTCTGGTTAAAATAGAAGTGAATTTTATCTTAAAAGCAATGATACACAGAACAAATTTGATATATCTGATACAATCAGTGAAGAAAATAAGCAAGAAAAGCATTGATTTAATCTTTTTTGCTCCTCCCTTAAAAAACAAAAAATTTCCTTACGCTCAAAAGGGTTATGAAATATGATACTTAATATCCGATATTTTGCTGTAATAAATATGAAATATGATACTTAATATTTGATATTTTGCTATAACTTTTTCACTTTAAGTTTTTGGCACGAAAAAATTATATTTTGTTGTCAATATACTCTCTATGGTTTTTTTAATTTTAGTTATAGGACCAAAAGAAAAAAAGAAAAAAAATACGAAAGTAATTTTAGTTATAGGACCAAAAGAAAAAAAGAAAAAAATACGAAAGAAGTGGCCGCCTAATCAGCAATATGTAAACAAAAAGAAAAAAAATACGAAAGAATTAGGCCTAATTTGCATATGTAAACAACACATATTTTTCATTGCATATGTAAACAATGCATAATTTTTTCCAATTATTCATAATTTCGAGCATCACATAAAAAAATGTTGATATATTTACATTCCTGGTGATATTCCACATCTAACAATACCAAATACTTTAAAATTTTTCTGATAAACGAAGACAATTTATGATTGAAACTTGATCCCACAGACTAATTTGATACGCGTCCTGATCTTGTGTAAACAAACAATTGTATTACCCCTCTTACAGATGAAATATAGTATTCTACTAAAAAAAATTTAATTTGATTCTTCATAAATCAAATTTTTAAATTTACAAAATATATTTGTATATAAGCCAAGAAACTTTGTAAATAAAAATTTTATAAAAAGAGGTCAGCTTATACTTGAATCAATTAAAAATAAAAAAAATTTTTTTGTAAGGTTTAAGATTGTTTGCTTTGTCATGACAATTGTCCTACTCTATTTATTCTTAATGATCTATTATTTTTCTAATTCATTTATTAAAAATGCATATGCACATATGATATATGTGTCTATTCATCACTTAATATTTCACATTATATCTAAATATTGAGTATTGCATAAAAGCCATTGAAAATATATAAAGTGGTACTTTGTATTCTCTTCACATTTGGTAGTAATTCTTTTCACAGTTTTAGTATCCCTCATATCTATTTTATCTACAGTAAATTCCTGGTTATCTAGAGTTAGATTATCCTGTTTAGGATTAATCCTAATTAATCGAACAATTCAGAAGTGATGTTTAATTATAGATGTTTAAAAATATCCAAATATACTATCTCTGACTTACTTTACTTCTATAATTGTAACTAAGTCTAAGCTTTGATTTAACAGTTTCTATTCTAGCTCCAAATTATCAAGTTCTCTTTCTTTTACAATTATAATATCATCTCTATATCTTTTTAAAACTTAAATTACTTTGCATATCATGTAAAGCACTCTGTTCTTTGCATTTGAAAGGCAACTTGTTCTTTGCATTTGATCTACAACTAGCAGGTCTAACAGGCTTTCTTTGCAAGAAAGCCTGTTAGACCTGCTAGTTGTAGCTCACTATAGGGCTAGAACAGAAACTTTCAGCTCAAAGCTTAGATCTGGAGTTATAGATGTTTTAACTTAGATGTGATATCTGAAAGATTTTTAAAACACCCAGATTTATTTCCTTATTATATCTTAGATAACTGGCAATCAACATTAAAATTACAGATATTACAATAATTTTTTGTTGCTAATAAATAATATTGTTTTGTTTTTCAATAGATAATAAAACATTTGAATATATATGAAATTTATGTATGCAATTTATATACTTTTTAATGTTAAATACATATTGTCCATAATTCCAATTTTTTGAGTATTTTACAGATTATCTGATATATCTGATAAAATAATTTGTGTAATCTCTGATTGTTTTGATCATTTAGCAAATACAGTGTGATTATTTTATTGCTGATTTCTTACAACAGATTTTAGTTTCCAGAAATTGTGCACACGCAAGCTGGCTTTCAACTCTTTAGTTAGTTAATGGAAAAATTTCTTTTGTATGTTTTAGTCTTAGTTCTATCAATCATCTATCAATTATTTCCCTTTATTATTAATACTGTATATTTGTTAAGATTCAAGAATCTCAAAAAATTTTTTTATTTAATTTCTTGGCTCAGAAAAAGATTAAGATTAAATTTTTCCATTACACATAAGCATTCTAAACTAATGTTAAGATTCCATACATCAAATAAAATATCACATAGCAGCATCACTATTGTTACTATGGGTTCATAACTTTTTATAATAAATTGATTTTAATATTAATAATTTATAATTGT
>AYEL01091716.1:0-14454 GCA_000484575.1 Olivierus martensii | reverse complement strand
TCTAAATTTCCTTTTGACAGGATAAATAAATTATTAATAATAAAATAAACACGATGAATTACTTTTATATATTTTTAATTACGGATAAATAAAGATTTCACTATTCGTACGAATAACCATGAGAGTCACTGTAGGTTTTTTTCTTAAACAGTGTATACATTTTTCTGGCGATGCCGAGCAGTAGCTTACGAAATTGTGCAGCATTGCCAGATTTTCTGTTGTAGAATTAAAATGTAGGAATTTTTTATTAAAATAATCAAATCATTTTATAAACCATTTGATAAAGTTTATTATTTAAAAATATTATAGAAAATGTCAGATATATATTATACCATAATTATGGTAAAAAAGATTGTAAACTACCATAACTTTGATATAATACATAATATGGATAATCCTCCACCAAAGATCATACAAAGATATAAGTTTAATAACTGCACCATTGGACTGACTGTTGATTGACACTCTGGATACACACAGCTGAAAAGACTTCCGATTCATTTTACCAAATAGACCAATTCTCAATCCCCAGCCTAATTTAAGTTAATGTAATCTGACAAAGTAAATCTGATTGCTAAAAGTGCCTAAACTGAATTATATAATTGAAACTAATTAAGTAATATGCTGAATGAATGCCGTGATATTTTCATTAGGGGGTGGTGCAATCTAAAAAAATTAAGAAATATTCAAACAATAATAATTTATCAAATTATTGTTTGAATAAAACTGAAACACAGAAATGCACAAAATTGTGTGTTACTGATTATTCTTGGTTTATATCAATTTAATCTATTATATAAATAATAATCACTGAACAAATCATAGTACAAATATTAGTAAAAAGGGGGTGTAATTGTTCCCTTGCATCCTCTTAGTTGTGCCACTGTTCAGAAGTTTGATTCTTTGAAGAATATTGGAGGAAGTGAAAAGAGTAGAGAAAATTATGAGCTGCCAGAAATGTAGCTAAAAATTAAATTATGTAATTATTATTTATTTATTTACTTTTACACACTATAGGGAAGATTTCTCTCAATGTGGTCCCCCTCCAACAAACAATCTATCTATACAATATCAGACTTCAAATAATACATATTAAAGTTTTCTATAGCTCTCACAATAAATGATCTTTTAGTCTTGTACAATCTATATTTTTTGACAAACAAAATATTAACAAATCTTAAAGAATAATTCATTTATATAAATAATATCATTAAATATTAATCCCGAAAAAACTTTGCTAATCAAGGTTATATCATTTTTTGAAATTAAAGTATTTAAATCAGTTGTTTTTAATGTCATTAGTTTATATATAACTATTAAAGCTTCTAGGGAAGGCGAAAATTTGGAAAACAATAAGATATATTTTAAAAAATAAATTAACATAAAACTTGAAATTAGTTAAAAGTTATTTAAAGCTATAAAAACATTTACTGATAATTTATTGAAATAATTACAATTCACATTTTATCAATTAAATTTACAAATCTATTTAAGTTTAATGCATTATTAGTAAGATTAATAACTAAGTCAATACTGAAAGAAAAAATTATAAAAATATCAATTTCAACTTATATTTAGAAATGTTGAATTCAAATAATTACAAATCAAACAAAAATGATTCAGGTAAATGTGAATTGGGCAAATGGGTATCAGACAACTGACATTCTGACAAATGTGGTATAATCTTTTTCAAGGAAAATATTTTAAAAGGAAATAGAAATTCATTGTAAAAGCTTATATTGTTCTTATATTTACAAAAAGTAAAATGTTTCCAGAAAAATTTGCATTGATTTCTCATAATTTTAAATAATAAATTTTATTAATATCTTACCTCATAATGTAACATGAAATTTTTTTCTTTCAAGCCTCTAGAATATGAAAATTTTAGAATCAAATATTTAAAATTAATAAATCTAAATTTTGTAAAATTACATTTTTATAGAAATAATACTGTTAAATTTTCACAATTTCAAACTAAAACTTATAATTGTTCTTAAATTTAATTATTAAATTTTTAATTTAAGCTTACCCTGTTATTACAGACATAGGATCAGCCCTAAAAGAAGAATCCAAAGAATCAAATGCAACAGTGCATAAAACCTGCAATAAAAAAACTTTTATTAATGTAATATTTTAATATAGGATCTTCATAAAAAGATGACTTTCTTTAATGAAATGCATATAAGATGGAAATTGCTTTAAAATCCATCAATTTAACATTATTTGATTTTTTTACATAAATTTTATTGATATATATTTAACAAATTATTTTCTATAATAATTATTTAATAAAAGGACTTAATAAAAGTATTAATAAATTTAATAAATTATCAAACCTGGGTCTGTCCTCGTTGAAAAAGTGCAGAGCCATGAAGAGGTTTGTACAAATCCACAGAACATGTTATATCTCTGATATCAGTCAGTTCTCTACCATCACATCTTTATCAATGAAAATTTATTTTAAGTAATAAATTCAAGTTATGATGGAAAATATGAAAATTATTTTATTTATTGCAATATAATTTTTTTAAACAATTTAATAAAATTATTAATAGATCTTACCTTTTTTCATTGTCAAATATTAGATTTCGAAATATTTCTCTTACAACAGCATTAATTGCTCTTGATAATTCATGCTGTTCTTTATCAGAATAACTTTCTGTATATAATATATTTTTAAAAATAAGTTATGAAACTTTTATTATTTTAATTTAAATATCAAAGATTATCATCACACTAACTAAAAATTCAAAATTTTCATCAAAAATTATAATTTTAGATTGTATAAACCGCTCTTCCGATCTCACTAACTAAAAATTCAAAATTTTCATCAAAAATTATAATTTTAGATTGTATAAATTTTTTAAAATAAATTTATAGAATCCAATAATGTTTTTTTAAAAAATTAACATAAACATTTAATAATTATAAAAATAATATAGGTAAGCAATATATTGTTTCCTTCCTTCAACATTTAGTGCTTTCAACTGACAAAATGAACAAAATTGACTTTTTTCAAATTATTAATCTAATTCAATTAAGAATTAACTAAAAAATTTTCTCATTGATGATATAAAATCACGTGTAAAGAATAAACTCATTCAATTTATATAACTATATATATATATATATATAAAAATATTTGAAATAATTTACAATTTTAATCAAAAATATTAGCAGAAACAATAATAATATTTGTGCTCATATTGTATTTTCCCACAAGTTCATTATAGGCAGTCCCTGATTTTGTGGAATGAGCCACTTTTCTATTAAATGAGCTAATCTTTAATTAGCAAGATTTCTAATCAAAAATAATTTATGAACATTTTACTGTTTAAAAATTATTCTATGTTATAGTTAATGATGATAATGGTTTTATGAAGCAGAAAACATTATTTCATATTGTTATTGAATTTGTCGTGGCTTAAATAAAAAAACTTTCTTGCCAATATAATGCTAAATTTAGATTTTACTCGTTGATTGTATATGACAAGTAAACTGTTATTATAATATAAATAATAATTCTATTTACCAATATTGGAATATTGTTATTTTCATAAGACTTTTGTGGGATTGTGGAAAAACTATCAATTGCAACCACAAGGAGAACAGTTTCATTGCTTATAACTGTTTATATATCTAAAGGGATTACTTATTCACATTTTTAATTTACAAATATAGCGTATGCTTACTTTCTGATGATATTGAGATGCACTGCATCTTCAATATTATCAAAATATTGAAGATTATAAAAGTGGAAAAATGTTTCATAGCTAAGTACAGCTATATCAAGCAATTACCAATCATTAATTCTAGTTTATGTATAAATTAATATAAGAAGAAAATGTTATATTTAAATTTTTGATTAAATAAAACTGATAAATTATTATTTTTTATTAATTTTTATAAATTATATATTATATAAATACTACTTTATTAACTTGTAATTTTAAACTAAGAATCAAATATTACCTTTTAATTTCTCCATTACTTCTTGTCGTATTTCAGTTAAAGCATTATCTCTAGAGATCTAATAGAGAATTAATATCGGAATGTCATCAATGAGGGATGTCTGCCTTACCAATGCACAGGCTGGGCCTTTCTTGAAGAGGTTCTCAGCATATGGTGGGACATGTAAGTCTCCTACGACTGTTAATACTTGATTGAGGTTAAAAGTGTTCCTTTTATTTGGAGTAAGCTGTTGCTTGAAGACCCACTTAAGTTTTTTTTTTTTATGTAATGTCTCCGTAAGTTTTCTTTCAAGTTAGTTAGTTCACGTGAACTAACTAACTTGAAAGAAAACTTACGGAGACATTACATAAAAAAAAAAAACTTAAGTGGGTCTTCAAGCAACAGCTTACTCCAAATAAAAGGAACACTTTTAACCTCAATCAAGTATTAACAGTCGTAGGAGACTTAAATGTCCCACCATATGCTGAGAACCTCTTCAAGAAAGGTCCAGCCTGTGCATTGGTAAGGCAGAGAATTAATATTTTAAATTTTAAAAATTTTAATAAATTGAATCAATGTTTACCTTGTCATGAGAATAATCAGATAATATTTCTTTTACACGAATTTCACATAATCTGCAAATTAAAAATGTTAAATTATTTTTACAATAAATATTTTAAAAGTAATTTTTAAATAAAACTATTATTAAAACTGACAGTTATAAATATTTTTATAATCTATCATAACAGTACTTCCTTTGCATATAGGTATCAATACTGAATAGGAAAAAATACAATCAGACATTATTTCAACCAATCATTCAACCACCTTCAGCTATTCTACAAATCAAATTCAAATACATCTCTAAGACAAAATAAAATTAAAGCACCAAATTTTAAAATTTCTACATAACAAATATTATTCAAAGCATAAAATTATAAATATAAATAATAATATAATATGATTTTTAATTATGTGGATAATATGCTGTTGTCACAGAAAAAATAAAAAAAATTTGAAATAAGATCTCTTCACAATATAAAATCAATGATGTTGAAAAATATTGCTTCCAAAACAATCTCTCAATCAATCCTGACAAAACTAAAATAATGATGGTCAGGAACAGAGGAAGAATCTATTCCTGACCATCATTATTTTAGTTTTGTCTCAAAATCAATGTTTTTCCTTGGCAATAAAAACTGGAAATTGTTTTTCAATTGAAATACCTAGATCTCATCTTTTCTCACATTCCAGTAGCACTTATAAATAAAATCAATCATTATTCCATAATGATTTCAAGTGTTTATTTTGAGTTTTCATATGAGTGAACATCTTAAGATGTTCATTCATATGAAAACTCAAATTTAAAAAACAGCTTTTAAAATACTCAATCTGTGTATGTTTTCTATTTTTTTCCTATGCTTTGCCTATATGATCCCAGAACTTCTCTTTTCATTAAAGAAAATTTGAAATATCAATGCTTACTTTGTTAAATTATCTTTGATTTCCCTTCAGACCTCATTATTAGAAAATATGTATTATGAGGCAGAATTAACACCTTCTGATAAACTCACTTGGAAAATGTTATATAATTTGGACGATAATATCACTGATCTGAATGGTGATTTCATAAACTGAGTTACAGTTTAGTCTCTTTTTAACAAATTATTCATAGAAAATTATTATAGTAAATTTTAAAGAGGATAACATGAAATGTTAAGTTATCTATAAATAAAAAACAAAATTACTGCACAACTTATTATGTAAATAGTCAACATATAGGACTTATGAAAAGTTGCTATTCAAGCTAATAAATAATTGCACTAGCTTGTTGAAATGATGTTAAATACATGCTTTATTAGAATAACTTATATTAGTTTTTTTTTTCTGTAAATTCTACCAAATGATTCCTTTTGTATCAGAAGCTGAGGTATTATTAATTTATTCTTTAAATTTAGTTAATTATTTGGATTAATAAATCTATTGTTAATTTAGTAATAATTGTAAATCAACAATAAATTTATTAAAGTAAAGGAAAAGGAGGTTCTTTTAGTTGTCTTAGCACTGTAACTATCCATCACTATTAGGAATCCCTAACAGGATCATCCCATAAGAAGTCCTGTCTTAAATACAAAAGACAGTATCTTCTTTCAATGAGATAATAAAAAATCTTCTAGTACAAGAAAATGCAATCCTATTATTGTTTATTTGGTTTATTTGAGGATTAAAACAGATTATTCTTAGTGCCTTGTTTTGGTTTTATTTTCTTATTTTTCTTTATTATTTAACTTTGTTTGTTTTTAATAATTTATTTCATAATTAAAACATTCACGAATATTTTTGTTTGCATTGTAAACTTAATCCTAGTAAATTTTTTACTTTTTCTGATAATGTTATTATTTCCAGTTGAATTTTTTTTTGTGATATTGTTTTTATTTATTATTTGGATGATACTTCCAAATTTAGGAAGATCTAATTAAGCCTAATTCTGGATATTGTAATCATGACCATTAAATTTAGTTGTTTTTGTGAATAGACAACAACTTTACAATCAATCGAAAAATCTTTGTTTAAGTACTTGTTTATTACTTTCTAATGTCTGAATTTTAAGAAAAGAAAAATCTTTATATGAATTTGTTTTAATTTTATGGCAAATAAGTTTTAATTATTCAGAATTGGGCGAGCTGTTAATTTTTACTTTAAATTATTCAATTATCATAATTTATTATTATATTAATAATACTAAAAATTTGTAAAAAATAATAAAAATTACTTACGATCTTGCAGCTTCCATTAATTCAGATGATGAAATAAAGTATTTTTCAACTTCTCTTTTATTTTTACCGCACTCTTTTTGAAGTTTTACTATGCCATTTATAATGTGTTGAGTTTCTTTTACACCCTGTTTAATAGCTTTTAATAAATCCTGTTGAAGTATATTTTCAGCTGATGCTTCTAACATTACTGAAAATATACATATAATGCAAAATTGCTAATTTTATTAAGAAATATGAAATAAAAAACAATAATTCATTTAAAATATTTATATTCAATCTGAATTTTTGGAAGGAATACTAAATAAAAATATAGAAGCAATAATCTCCATAAAATAAAATAAATACAGGGATTCATAAAAAAGATTCAATCACAATTTTTGGCAGTACTTTTTATAAATTTTTTATTTATATAAAAAAGATCCTAATATAAATGAAAATGGCATTATCCTGTATATAATTAGCTATAATAATTTTCTGTTTTTCTAATTAGATCACAGATAGTTTATTATTGCTCATCATCCAATGCTTCTTACCCACATTCAAAGTGGGGTTTGGTTACAATTTCCCGGGAAGCGAGTGGCTACTATAAAACAATAAAAGTATCATACCCCTTTAAATGTCAAAATGACGATGAGGTGGTTTCGAGGGTGTTTACATTTCATTTTTCAAGATTTTCTCCTAAATTTCAGTCAAATTAAAACAAAAATGAATAATTAAGATATATTTTACTTTATTTTAACAGAATTAATCATTATTTTCTAATAATCTACAATATTTTTTAATTTTCACTATTTTATAGCTCATTTAATGAAAAATTCAAATTTTTCTAAAAATCTCAAAAATATCATTTATTGAATTGCATAATCAGGATAACTTTGATAGATTAGACTATAAAATTGACAGAATAGGATAAAAATTTCAAATTCTTTCAGGCTATTCAAATATAAACAATTGTTTGTTTAAATGTAATTTTAAAAAATATTTTTACAACTGAAAAAATTTAGGAATCACCATCAGGATGTATTCTCATCGAATACACACAAAAAACAATTTTCAAAACTTGATTAATAAAATCAGGACTGAATTTTTTAACTCATTTTTATTGTTTTTTTTATCATTTTTTGTTCTATTTCCTTGACATCTATTGATGGCAAAAAAGATCAACGGGTTAAGAAATTTTTAATATAACCTTATTAGTGGATAGGAAAAATGCAAAACAAAAATTTAATTTATCGACGAACTAAACATTGTTTATATTTAACTAAATAAAGTTCAGTCATTAGTCCAGCACATACTGCAGTTAAAGCAAATTTTTTAATGAAATTTTATTGTAAAAACGCTTTCGATATAACTTATATCCTCTTCAGTTACTATACAAATATAAATATAAATGGAACGTACTCTATGTTCGAGAACAATACAATCAAATTTAAACATAATTAAGCCAAAGAACTATATACGTAACATATTACATAATCGTACATTTGTACTTCATAACCCTATTATAGTACAATAGATTAAACGCAAAATATTAATATCCTATTATCTATACTCAGTTGTATTAGTACGTAAATTTATAAACATCGTATTCCAGGTCATTCATGTTAATTTCTTTTTAGCACAAATTCTTTTTAGCTCAAAAATTTAATGATTAAAAGATTAATTCATTTGTTATTTGATTAATCTATGCTTGAAATCATAGGTACAGACTATATAAAGAAACTGTATCCACATAATCTCATCTGATCTCAAGGTATTACTGAAATTATGATATACTTCTAAGATTAAAAAAATTGCTTTCTTGGTTTAATAATAAATCAACAGTAAGCATTATGCTTGCAATTAAAATTTTTATAATTATCAACATTTCTTTATGATATAGAAGAAAACTTTTTAGTGCTAAATTAATAATGCAGAAATAAAAGAATTATTCAAATAGTTAACATATCTGATATATGGAATGAAAATAAAATTTTGATGCCAATGTTAAAATTAGCTAAAATTAAATGCAATGCAATACATACAAGATAGGGAATCCACGAACCAAAGATTAAAAACAAACCAAATAATCTCTAGCAGAATATTTTTGAATTAAACTGCAATTTCAATAATTATTTAAAATTTGGGCTATGGTGCAAAAAAATTTGTTTTAATAATTAATTCATTTTAATTGACATTAAGATAGTTTATCTAATATTTAATAATTAAACTATAATTTTTATTTTAGAATATTGGCTTTCATCAGGCAAATAACGAGGGTGGCGGCTTAAAGAGGTTTGACTGTATATTCAAAACTTATCTATTTTCCTCATTAATAGAAGAAATAAATTTATTTAGAAAAGTTCATTTTTCCCAAATTTATTTTTTTTAAACTTTGATATACAGACATAACCTTATTATTGCAGCAATTACTTTCTAGACACTGCTGTAAAGTGAATCACAGCCATTTTTCATTTGTTAAGGCAAACAAAAGTCTAGAAACATTTATTTAATTTTACCAGTTTTATTGTATCAGCTGTAATATATAATTAAGTTTAAATATATTACCTAAAGATTCTTTTAAATCTTAAAATCTTCCATTTTTGGACAATTGTGCTTGTTTATAATTTTTGAAAAATCCAAGATGAATATTTTACCAGGGCTAATAAAAGTTAGCATATAGTAATGGATATAGTAAATTCTGGTTTTCCTCCTTATTTTTGTTGATTTTTGTTTTTGGTACATTCAAACTAAAATGACATTTTTATTATAAATTTATATTAAAATTTGCATAATTTTTCCTTATTTACATTGCAGAATATCAAAAATATAACAAAAAGAGTGAAAATTTCATGAAATTACAATTAATATGAATGTAAAAAAATGTATATGCATTTGAATATTTTTATGTTTACAGATATAACAAATGCAATCAATGGCTATAACAAGCAATTTCACCTGGGTCAATGGCATTCATTATAATTGTATTTTAATAAGTAGACTTTGATTTTTGCTGTTAAAAGCCAAAGACGAAATAATAGTTTGCTTCATTTCCATACAAAATATATCCAGAGATTGTGGTAACAGCTTCATTAATTTGACATATCTTTAATATATCTTTAAAAAAGAAAAATCTATTATTGTTTAATCTGAATTTCATGTATTTTGACATGATTTGCATATCCATCAACTTAAGAATTGTCTATGAAACCATCACATATTAAGGTAAGTACTGGCACGCTGTTCTAGAGAAGTCAGTTAATGACTCTTATCTGGGAAAAGATGAAGAGCTCCAGAATTTTTAAATAAACATTGATTTAGATTTTATGTCATTTTGCAGCAAAGAGTCCAGTTAATTTATTCCTCTTCATAAATTAATCTTGAGGTTTTCATGAGCATGCTTGATAATAGTATTTGGATTTTTACTGTCTCAGACATTACAGTTGTGGAATTAGCTCTGTCATGTTGAGGAATACAGCTTCCATTGGTGAAAATTATAATTTTTCTTTAAATCAATAGTTTATAATATTTTAAAAAAACATTATCAACTCTTTAAGGTTTATCATGTTTATTGTTTTTGTTGCAAAAATTATAATTTCTACACAAGCAATTTGTCTTTAGTGAAAACCTTGTACATTATATTTAGCAACTTTAAATAATGACTAACATAATGGGTAGAATTTTTTAAATTACATTCAAAACTTAATATAATCTATTAGGCTTTATATATTTGTAAAAGATATTATCTCTTGAATGTGTTTTCTTAAAAAGCTTTCCATCTTTTGAATTATAAAAGTCTTTCTTTCATAGACCTAGCAAAAATTTTGTTGCATTTTAACAGCAAATTTAAATTCAACTTGTTATATTGATAAAATGCAATTCTTCTCAAGGTGGCATTTTCATAACTGAGTTAGTTGATATCTGTTATTATCTTCATTCATTTTCATTAAAGCATAGTGTTTAATATATTGATTTATGAAAACAAAAATGAATTGTGTTAATAAATGTACTTGAAACTCTGGAATTCTTTTTCAAACACATTGTGTACAATATTGTAAAATTAAAGTTGAATTAGGAACATTGACATTTTCTTTGATTTCAGATAAGAAATCAAAGAAATTGATTTCAAATTAAACATAGGTGCTCCTTAAATTATGAGCATAATTTGTAAGCTCTGTTCATAACTGACGCTGCTATTATTTGGTCCCTAATAGTACTGAAAAAATATTATATACTGTGTTTTGTAATATATTTCACAATTGGATCAATTAGAAATATCTTATTTCACAGATTTGAACAAAATGTTTGATTAAAAAGTAAAGATTTTTTGATATAATTGCCGTCATTTTGAATTACTACTGTAATATGTTAACTAATGTATAATTATACATAACAGAATGCACTCGCAACCAACATTATCATATTGTTTAAAATTATTGAAGAGCTTTTGAAATTTTATGAAATTTGAAAATTTCACATTCAAAAGTACGAATATTCATAAATTGAGACTGCCTGTATATGTTAAACAGTGTAATTCAGAAAATAAACAAATTTGACATATTTTATATAAATGTTTCTTGTTTTGGTATAACAAACTTACCATCAAAGTTTATGGAGATCTTTCAAATACATTCTATAAACATAAAATAAGTAATTTTAAATGTTTCAAACAATTAATATAAGAATTAGAGCAGTTTGAAATATCAAATATAGTGAATAAAGCAATGTCATTATCTACTACTACTACTACTACAACTACAACTACAACTACTACTGCAAAGTCGCGGTTTATTACGACTGTCAATACTAACTAAGCCTAACGGTTAGCGACTCTGCAAATTCCAGAGTTCTGCCTGAGCTCAGGTCTTTTCTCTAAGTTCTAACTTAATACTAAGTAATTATAAAACAATCTAACACAAAGTAACGTCGAACTGACGAAACGAAACTAAATATCGGAACTTACACTGAAAGTACCGATTAAGTGTTAACAGTAAAACGAACAACAAAGAAAAACGATGTTAGAACTTATACTAATAAATTAAAGAAATTCTCAAACAAGTTAGATAATAAGAAAATATAAATTTATTAGACTCAAAACACTTACAAAAGTGTTAATAAAAGCTTTATTTAAACTTTAATAAAGCACAATGAAATAAACCACAAAACTTATTTAATCCAATTCAAATATCAAAATTTCACAAGAAACAAACCTTAAATACTACTTAAATTCTAATACCTCCACTTCCGATACAAACTTCAATCAATAGTCGATCCCTACAAGAAATTCAATTGTCAACTTCACCAATTCCACGTCTGGAAATTCAGCACCTCTAATGCTTGTCGATTGCGTCGTCTTTTTTTACAATTCTCGAGTGACCGCCGCACTCGCTCATTTACATACTTATACGTAACAAGTTCAAAGTTATTAGTTTACAGAGTATTTCATTTATGTCATTATCTTTACAATTAATTTATATATCGAACAAAAATACTGATACGGATCATTCTTATTTTCACATATCAGTTCAGTGGCAATTATTATGTAGATAAGACATTATTAACCGGGATAGCTCTTCCGGGTACGGGCGCCGATCCCGTATCACGTGATTGCCAACGACGGAGGCGGAGAACGTGGGAAGTAAGTTAACTTTTAAACTAAAATATAATACGTTAGTATATAGGAAAATAACGATAAATAAATAATAGAGTGCATAATAAAATAAAAATAGGACAGGTCCAAGTTAACTTCCTCACACTACTACAACTACAACTACAACAACTACAATTACATTTCTAAAGATTGTATTGTTCAATGAAATTTTGAATAGATATTTTGTAGATAATTTAGTTCAGCAGTCCAAATTCACAGCCCATGACACTTGTTTTTATGGCCTGTATCTCATTTATAAATAGATCAGGTGTGTAAATATGAAACCGGAATTTGCCAATAGATGGAGTCACCTGTCAATGTATGTTTCGTCAAACCACGTCATAGACGCCATTGTTTTCTTTTGACATCTGTCAACAAGATCCAATTCATAAACATACAAGTTTCATACAATAACGCTACGTTTTTTACGATGCTAAAATGTCGACTTTTGTGCCTACATTTACAGATTTGCGGACATCATTGATTTTTTATCATCATTTGAAGAAAACTGCTGCAAAATCACATCGAACGCTGTCGAAGCTTACGGTAAGCATGCTCTTGGTAAATCACAATGGTATGAGTGGTTTAAAAAATTCAAAAGTGGTGATTTTGATGTGAGAAACGAAGAAAGTGGAAGACCACCAAAAAAGTTTGAAGACAGTGAATTGCAAACATTGTTGGATGAGGATGACACTCAAATGCAAAAACAACTCGCGGATCAATTGAATGTGTCACGAGAAGCCGTCTCCATATGTTTAAAAGCCATGGGAAAGATTTAAAAACTGGGAAAATGGGTTCCGCATGAACTGAATGAAAGACAACAGGAAAATCGAAAAACCCATTTGCAAAATGCTGCTCACCAGATACAAAGGAAGTCATTTCTCCATCGAATAGTGACTGGTTATGAAAAATGGGTCTATTTTGAGAATCCAAAGTGCAAAAAATCTTGGGTTGATCCAGAACAACCATCGACATTGACTGCAAGGCCGAATTGCTTCGACCTGAAGACAATGCTCTGTGTTTGGTGGGATCAGAAGGGTGTGATTTATTTTGAGCTGCTAAAACCTGGTGAAACTGTAAATACTAAACACTACCAACAATAAATGATCAATTTGAATCAAGCTTTGCGTGAAAAATGACCAGAATATGATAAAAGGCAACACAAAGTGATTTTGCTTCATGATGATCACCATCACACAAAGCAAAACCGGTCCAGGAAACATTGGAAGCACTTAATTGGGAAATACTTTCACATGTGGCTTACTTGCCAGACTTGACTCTGTCCGATTTTCACTTATTTGCATTGATGGGGCACGGACTTGCTGAGGAGCGCTTCACTTCCGACGAAAATGTACAAAACTGGCTTGATAACTGGTTTGTCTCAAAAGAAGAACAGGGGCTGTATTCTGGTCAGAGATGAGAGAAACATCCTAAGTCACGAGCTATACTCTGATTGGCTTACGCTATGTTGACGAAACCAGAGACGATTTCGTCTCTGTAAACGCGATTCTTGATGACTTTTTCTCTCAGCGACTGTTGCGTAGCTTAGAGACGACCAGATAGCTGTCTCTGGCATCAATTTCGAACTGTTTGCCCAAAACAAAATGAATGCCGTTTTCGCCGTTATGCTTTACGATGTGTTAAAGTTCACGTGCATTAGCTCGGGAAAGAGTTTTTCGGGACAAATTTTTTAAAAATTGTAAATGTTAATTGCAAATAAACCTTTATTTTTCTATTTATTATATTTCTTTCAGTTTTTGATTGAATTTAAAATAAACTTGCTCAGTGTTTTCTCACATGCATAGAATTTGCATATAATTTAGTAAAAATGTCCTTCAATGAATACACATGAAACAATATTTTATACAGAAATTTATTATCCATATTATTTTATACAGTAATTTATACAATATACATTTTGAACATAATTGCTGTACTATCAATAGCCACATCACTGAAATAAAATAAAAATTATCAGTTTACAATTGTAAAGTAATCTTAGTAATTTTAGAGTATAATCACACTTAATAATTTTAACTGTTATGAATCTGTCACTTCTTCAAATATAAAAATATTACCTTTTGCATAGATTGTAGA
>AYEL01091715.1:0-18941 GCA_000484575.1 Olivierus martensii | reverse complement strand
TGTTTTCAATTACACTCATACTTCATTAGAGGAAAAACTAAATTTATTTTGATTTAAATATTAAAATATAGTCGATTCCCGGTATTTGAAGATTCCCTATTCACCTATTCGATTATTCCCAAAAATTTATTTGTAACCACAGATTTGATTTTCGCGGCACTTTCGCGCTTATTTGCAGATTATTGCTGATCAGCGAAAATGCTGTTATAAATGTTACTCTTACTTGTAATCTCTGTCCTTCTGCCTGAAAAGTCTCATTATCTATCATTCTCACTCCACAGATCGCAGGTAGTCCAAAACTGTACCAATACGTACTCTTGGAGTACGTATTGGTACAAAACACTATATTCATGGAAAAGGACCCAAAAATAGTATATTTAATCTTCCAAATTAGGAAACTAAAATTCAGAAAAATAACTTTCCTTTTAACAATAGATAAAAAAATAAAATTCAGAAAAATAACTTTCCTTTTAACAATAGATAAAATAGTCCTCAGAAACTTAAATTTTTAATGTTATGATATCAAAATTCAGAAAAATAACTTTCCTTTTAACAACAGATAAAAAAGTCCCAAGAAACTTAAGCTTTTAATGTTACAATGTCATTTTATGAGCTCCTAACATAAAAATGTCCCAAGAAACTTAAGCTTTTAATGTTACAATGTCATTTTAAGAGCTCCTAACATGAAAATTAATAACCAATATGAATAACAGCATTTTCGCTGATCAGCAATAATCTGCAAATAAGCGCGAAAGTGCCGCAAAAATCAAATCTGTGGTTACAAATAAATTTTTGGGAATAATCAAAAAAGAAAAGCAAGATTCAAGTGCCCTATACATATCGATTGACATGGTTTTGATCATAAAAGGATCTTTAATAAGATAGATCCCTTCAATAAAATAATAGCAGTTTGTTTTTTTACCGACCTGCTGTCAGGATTAGGAAAACGCTCTGCTCATGAACAAAGGACAGCGAGTTTTCATAGTTACTATTCTCTGGACTGAGCAAGTTTTCAAAAGAAAAGCAAGATTCAAGTGCCCTATACATATCGATTGACATGGTTTTGATCATAAACGGATCTTTAATAAGATAGATCCCTTCAATAAGAATATGTATTTGCATCAAACAAAAAAATGTCAAAAATGGACTGAACGTGTTTTGGGATTCACATAAGAAATACTTTCTCAATTCATATTTTGCTTCTCCTGAAAATTAACAAAAATGCACTTAACGTGTTTTTAGATCACACTCTTCAATTGCTTTGCAGACCAAATGCACAATTTGAAAGAAAATGAAAGGCCGGATATTTTTAAACAAAATTACAAGGAAAGGAAAATATTTATTTGTAATTTCATTTTTTTTACAAAAAGATATCAAAATAACATTATATAATTATGAGATTATAAAACAGTTTTATTAACATCAAATTGTAATAAATTTCTGAGATGCATAAATGCCATCTGTTCAGGACAGATGGCATTTATGCATCTCAGAGAAGAATAACTACATTGAAAAATAATGGCATCAATATTTTTATATAGTTCATATTTTTTCTTTAATTCATAAATTATATTTGAATGCACCTTGTACTATAAATGAAACTTATGTTCCTCAATCACCAAAATTTTAGTCTCATTATATTAAAATTTTTATGAAAAATTTTATAACATGAGAAACAACTATAATATATTTGAGTGAAATCAATTGAGAAATATAAAAAATAGATGTGTTCAAGATAAAAAATTCTCTACTTCCTTTCATTTTGAAAATTTCAGCTTCAACAGAGCTAGAAGATTTTGAGATTAAGAGAAACCTATTCCCTATTCTTCAACTCAAATGAAATTTATAGGGACTAAGTCAGCAATCTCAAATTTATTCTTTCAAAGAGTCACTTTAGATATCTTTAGTTGGTTGGAAGGTTACAAAAATTATAAAGCAATTTGTAAATGACAGAATTTTTTCAATATAAAACTTTCACTTCTAATTTATAAATTTATTATGCTTTACTGAATTTCGACACAGTATATTTAAAAATACTAACATTTAATAATTTTCAAATATTTCACGAAAAAAAATGATTGTGATTTTATTCTGAATATCTTCTATATGCTCTTACAGTTATATTTATATTAAGTCTTGCAGTTATCAGGTGTGTAAATATGAAACCGGAATTCTTTAATAAAAAGTACACTTTCATCGTATGATAATTGTTTAAGAGTATTTTATTCAAAGTATTGGCCATTTATTAGTTATCATTTTTCCCATCTTTCTGGCAATGCGTGGATGCCACGCCAAAAAAAAAACTGGGGTGAACAATGATTTTTTTTGTTAGCACATGACACTACTTTCCACTCTGCAGAGTACTAAATAATAGGGCAAAACTAGCCTTACCACAAAATGACTCCAATTGTTGAGAATGGGGATTTACAGGCCAGAACCTCAATTCATGAATAAATTTTTTTACGTCACTCTCTCTCTCGTCTCTCTTTCAGACGCGAATGACGTCAGACCCAGAGACAAAAACCATGGTCTATTGATATGAGCGATTCTGGCTGCAAAACCTGTCGTTATCTTTCCCTTTAATGTCATTGTTTGTCAAATTCTATTATACATGTTCGGGTGCGTCAGACTCAGAGACAAAAACCATGGTCTACTGATATGAGCGATTCTGGCTGCAAAACCTGTCATATATAGTTCATATTTTTTCTTTAATTCATAAATTATATTTGAATGCACCTTGTACTATAACATGTATTTAAACAAATAGCGAAAATATCTTCAAAGGCCATACAAAATTGCTTTGCAGGCTGAATGTGGCCTGTGGGCTGTCAGTTTGAGACCACTGCTGTAGCCTCTGTATTCCATGTGAAAAAATTCTTTTGGCTGGAGACACACCACTCTCAAATTCAATGACTTTCATATTACATATGACGTTTCTCCTTTCTAAGAACTCCTTTAAGGGTCCAAGAGATGAAAGTCTATGAGGCAAAATCTGGACTATGATGGATTGGAAGAATAGTCCATTTCAGTTTTTGAAGTGTGGCTAATGATGTGCTGGAGCTGGTTGTTAAACAGAACAATGATTTTTTTTGTTAGCACATGACACTACTTTCCACTCTGCAGAGTACTAAATGATAGGGCAAAACTAGCCTTACCACAAGATGACTCCAATTGTTGAGAATGGGGATTTACAGGCCAGAACCTCACTTCATGAATAAATTTTTTAAGGAATGGTTCCCAGAAATGAATCCAGGTCCTTCAGAATGGAAAACTGAAGCATTTCCACATGCCAATCTAGCTAATGCATGACAATGATTATTTGCATATTGCTATTTTTCTTTCCAATTGGTACAGTCCAAGTCCTGTGTTTTCACTCTTGTTTCAAAGAAAGGCATGTCCATTTGACAATTGAATTGTAAACCAGTAATGGCTATGAATTATTGAGCAGCATTTGAATAGTAAGGTTATATGCAGTGACTAAGTAAATCAATGTTTTGTAAGTTTTGATCCAATAATTTGCAAGTTGCAACATTTCTGATCGTGATTAGCTGTGGATCAAGAGTTCATTAAAAAAATCAATGAAGGCATTTTGTAAGAAATCAATTGAAATTTGCAATAAACAATATTGAATATTTCACATTATATGAAAATTTTGCATTCCACTTTCTTGTATTTTGTTTCCACTTAATCAGTAAAATTTCTAATAAATATATTTCTGTATTCACATAATATACATATGCTGACCCAACACCCATGGTCAGATCAAACAGAAGTTTATATAGAAGTGGCTATTGCCAAAAGTATCCTGTGGTGACTTAATTGAAACAAATCAAGTTTATAGCAAAAATAAGCAATTATTTTTTTAATGCCACTTCCCAATCATTGGCTGATTACTGCATAATAGAATTCACTGCAGACCCAACTGTGAACTGTCTACATTTGTGGTAGTCAGCAGGATTTCATTGCAGGTGGATAGATGCTTAGACTGGATCCATCAAAAAATTTTCCACGGCACACAATTCAGTTAAATGAATTAATTTATTATATGCAATTTCATTGCAGACATTCTAGAAAATATTTTTGAATTGAAATGAAATCATCTAACTTTTATAAAAAAGCATTTAAGACCAGCATAGCCACTGCTTTTCTTCTTATTGAATACTAAGCAGCTGGGCATCTCTGTAATTGCCCTAGGCCACCTATACCATAGTGAAACAGTGGGCAGTCAGGTGTAAGATGGAATTAAATGGGCTGAGCCTGGATACCTAAAAAAAATCTGAAGGTATGAAACCTGGAATTAAATACAAATATAGCGAGCTTCCATCTTGGTGACTACACAATCAATTGGCTTGCATTATTTGCACAATCATTAATGGCAGCTGTTATATGTATGGATTTCATCATAATTAATCACTGTTATAAGTACAGATCTTCTTAATTCAGACTGTTGCAAGTCAAGGACTCTCCTGTATTTGATTATATATATATATAATCAAATACAGGAGAGTCCTTGATTTACAACTATATATATATAAGTATAAAGAAATGTGTTTTTGAGTAAATTGTGCCTAGAATATTGGTGGTGTCATATCAAAAAATATTACTTAAATCATAAAATGTTCTTTGATTATATGATGTTTAATAAATAGACATCTACCTTTTGGAAAAATCCAAAATAAAATAAAATCTAGTAACAAGCACGTAAATGCAGACATTTCATATATTAACAAAAATGCAAGATTCTGTAATACTTTCAATGAAAAATGATCATTAGCAATAATAGAACTAGTTTAGAACAAACTTTTAAATTTTGAGAACAAAATCTAAACTAGTTTTCTATGTAATTATTTTACAATCAACTAGTTCTACTGCTGATGAGGGCTATTTTTCATTGCAAGATTTTGTAATACTTTCATTTTTGTTATATATAAACTGTATCATATTAGTGCTTGTAATTTTATTTTATGATGATTAATTAGTGAATAACTCAAATTTTTATATAACTTCTATGTAATTTATATTCAAGAAGTAATTGAAAAGTTATATCACCAGTATTGATATTAGAATATATGCAGTATATTGAGTTGTCCTGAAAGTTTGTATGTTTTTTGCAGTTATCAATAGTGTCATTATAATAGTCAGAACTTGCAAGATATTATTTAGTTTAGTTATGTCCTTGAAAGATGATAGTATAAACATCATAAAAGTCAGAAAAAGACAAGTTGGATTAGTTTCATTTGCATCACGTAACATTATAAGAGTTTAAAAAGACTTTCTGCAGTTGATGCAACAAAAATATATGTGATATTTGTGGAGATAAATAATGTATTATCTGTACACACCTGTCAGAGGTAATTTAAAAAATTTTAAGAAGCAAATTTAAGCCTGAAAGATGAGCTATGTTCAGGATGACCCCTTCTATCATTAATAACCTTAACATCTCCATATGGATCATAACTAACAATCAATGATCACTTAAAATCAATGGGATGGGTCAGCAAGTATGTCTGGGTTCCACATCAATTCTCTGAAAAAAATCAAATGAATAGAATTGTTATGTTCATTTCTCTGCTTGGTTATTTTAAGTTTGCACCAAATTTGGAAAGAATAGTAACTGCAGATAAAAAATGGATCTTGTATAATAATGTAAAGAGAAAAAGATAGTGGTCTAAATGAAATTTGCCTTTACTTCCAATACCAAATCTTCAGAAAAAAAGTTATGTTTAGTGTTTGGTGAGATTTCAAAGGAATAATTTATAATGAGCTGCTAAAAAACAATGAAAGTATTAAAATATTGTGATCAACTTGTCCATTTAAAAGAGGAAATTGCAAAGAAATGATCATTGCTAGCAAACAGAAAAGATAGCAGCAAATAGATACATTGCTTTAAAATATTAGTAGTCAGTTAACTTTCTTAGTTTTTCATTATTAAACTAATTATAATATTACTTTAATTCATTTTCATACAATTAAATCATTAACTTCAACCATTATATATGAATTGTATTTTTAAAATCTGAAATTTTTTCTCATGCAATTTTATATTATTTTTCTTATAGGTTGGTGTCATTTTGAAACGAGATAAACCAAATTGTGTTGCAACTGTACAATTGCTTAGTGATAGACAGACAGTACTAAAATTAAATTATGATTACATCTGTGAATATCTTGGTGATGTTTCTCATTTTGACTAAATGCAGAAATATAGAAATATGTAAAATATTATTTAGATGCTAGTTATCAGTGTTTATATATATATTGTGCTTGTGAAAATCATCCATTTGAAAAAAATAAAGACTTTGTAACACTTTTAATAATGGCTCACCATTAAAATTGTCATTGTTTATATCTATTTGTAATTATTTGCTTTAGTAACATGCATACTACATTAAATCATGTAAACACAAATGTGTGTAAATATCATATTTAATTACTTTATTTTAATATTTCTGTAAATATCTTAAATTTGAAAAGTGTAATTAAGTATTTTCTTATAAAAATATTTTTTTATAAATATATGAATAGAATTCTTTAAAGATTTTTAGCAGAGGATAATTTTGAATAAAACTATTCAAAAGTTTCATAAGTTCATCTGTGTTACTAATTTGTATTATATATGTATGTAATTATTTGAACTTCATCAATTTAAAAATAGCAATAATCAGAAAGATATTCTTAATATAATTAAAGTTTGAAGAGTCTTAAAACTGAAGATCAGGAGAACATATCAATAAAAATAAAACGATATTGATTTAATCAATTTTAGTTCAGGAGAAAATGCAGTTTAACTAAATAAATTTTTTAATATGGAAAGTGGAGATATTGCTGTTAACATGGAATTTGAATAATTATTTTTCTAAGAAAAAGACTAAATAAAGGTAGGAAAAATGTCATGTAGTATTATTGTTACTATTGTATATGTTAACCAAGATCTATAGAATAGTTTAAAAAACAAATGACAAGATATTCAGTTTAATGAAAATTAACAAAAGCATGATTTTATACAGTGTATTAATGATTCTCTATAAATAATGAAAAGTTACATTTTATTTAATATTAAAATAATTATGATGATTTATTTATTTTAATATTGAATTGTATGAATGAATGAGTAAATTAGAAAAAAAGACTTAATAAGTAAACAATTTAAATAGCAAATAATAAATGTCATTTTGTTATTCTATCACAATATTGTTATAATTTCATTATTTAAACATAGATGATTCTGAATGTGTGTTTTTTGTAAGACTAAATTGAATTTCACAAGTATTTTCTAGTATGTTTATTGACATTTCAATATTGGAATAATTCAACATTTTAAATGCACTGATTCTCAATGTAGTTCATGGCTTCCTATGAGATTTGTTAGTTATTTTCAATATTTATAAAGACTTTAATTCACAAATAAATAAATAGTATTTTCTAGTATGTTTATTGACATTTCAATATTGGAATAATTCAACATTTTAAATGCATTGATTCTCAATGTAGTTCATGGCTTCCTATGAGATTTGTTGTTATTTTCAATATTTATAAAGACTTTAATTCACAAATAAATAAATAAATAAAAATTTAAATAAAAATCAAAAGTTATATTTTTTATTTAATTGCAAACAAGCAATTCTGAAAAGAACTAATTGCCTACTTTTGAAACATCACAGTTCTTTTGGAATTATTAAAGACACAAGATTAAGGATTTCCATGGGATAACTTCTATATTGAATATCATAAAAAGATGTGGCGTTGAGATCATTATTTAATTCTTTAATGGCAGAATATCTTTAATAAATTTTCATAAAGTTTTTGTAATCATAGTAGTACAAAAGTTATTAGTGAGAATCTAACTTTCATTTTCTTTCAGAAACTTGACTAAAAATGGAAAACTGAATTGATTAATGAAATAAAATCCTTAACCATCGAATTTTACTAATTAATCATAATCAATATGCAAAAAAAATGTAAATTCCGATATCTCGCTTAATTTTCATCAAATTTTTTTGTTCATAGTTTATTACGTTTTTTATTGTGATTCTAACGATGTAACAAATATTATCGAATTTTATTATTTCTTTCACAATTTTTCGTTCATTATATGAGATCGGAGAAAACGCGATATTTATATATGAAATCTTAGCCATCAGTTGAAATATTTGGTATTTTCGGATAGTGGCACATCATCTGAATAAAATGAGGTATGATTGAAGAAAATCGAATAATATTTTAAAAAATTATCGATAAAAAACGAAGTATTATGTAACTTTTAATTAATTTAGTTAGTTAGTCAAAAATTGACAAAACTTCATCAAAATAATGTCATTTTTTTAATGAAATATGTTTATTGATACGTTTTTTCTTCATTTCAATAATTTTTATTTTAATATTTTATAAATTTTCGAATTTATAACAAAAAACAGCATATACGAAAATCGTCCACAATCCCACATAAACTATAATATTTTCTAATTTACTGTAATTGGCCTTGAGATAGTTTATTGACCCTCGACATCCAATACCACAAAGAGGGCGGGAAAGTAGGCTTGGCTGCAATTTCCCGCGAAACGACCGGCCGTCATAAACAATAAAAGTGCCACGCCCCTTTTATTGCCTAGTTTGTTTACATTACGATTTTCTCGTATTTTACAAAATTATGTGTAAAAGTAAAGCAATAAATGACCAAATCTGTTAAAATATAGAATATTTTTACTTAACCAAAATTTTCGTATTATCGGCAAAATTTTTTTTAATTTTATAAATTTTACAGTTCATCATAGTAAAATCCATAGTTTGCTTAAAATTTCAAAAATTATCTCATCCCAAAATAAAAATAAGATAACTAAAATATGATAGAATAGGAAACAGAATTGATAAGATTCGATGAAAAAATCCAAATTCTACGAATACAATCCATTCTCATTTTCTATATTTAGAACGGAATTAAAAAGAAATTTCGGCAATCGGAAAATTTAGGACCCACCATCAGAGGCACCTATTTTTACCCAATAAACACAAAAAAACCGCTCCACGATAGCTCCACTGTATAATTCGGGATTGAATTTTATTTATATCGCTTTTTATTGTTTTTTTAACGCTTTTTGTTCCGCCATTTTGACGTCTTTTCACGTCAATGGCACTCAACCGTGCTCCACGATAGCTCCACTGTATAATTCGGGATTGAATTTTATTTATATCGCTTTTTATTGCTTTTTAACGTTTTTTGTTCCGCCATCTTGACGTCTTTTCACGTCAATGGCACTCAACTGGTTTAAAATACATGACTTTTAGGGAGTTTCTGTAGTACTAAACAATAATAATAATTGAATAACAAATATCAATCTTTATACCTTATAAAAACTTTGTAAATTGTTGATATCCTTTCTGTAGTACTAAACAATAATAATAATTGAATAACAAATATCAATCTTTATACCTTATATAAACTTTGTAAATTGTTAATGATATCCTTTTATAGGCTTAGAATTTGCTTTTGGCATTAGCGGTTGACATTATTATTTCTCAGTTCTGGATAGGTATTTGACAAATAAAATTAAGAGTTGCTTAAATTAAAAATAAACTGTAAAGGATGCATAAATACAGTTTAACTTGTTTTGAGAATTTCTTTAATTTATTAGCGTAAGTTTCTAACATCGTTGTTTGTTATAGTTCTAACACTTGCAATTAGATTTCCAGTATTGGTTTTGCCGGTTAACATTAATTGTTGTTTAGATTGTTTTGAAGTTAATTATATTTAAGTTAGAGTTTAAAGAAAGACCTGAGCTCAGGCCAAACTCTGGATTGCAGAGTCATTAGAACCATTAGGCTTAGTTTGTAATTAATAGTATTAAAATTCGTTAAAATTCACGACTTTGCAGTGATATCACAAGCGATTGCTTATCAAGGTTGCCATGCTAAAACAGTGTGTTAATCAGACTCACGTGTTACTGAATCGTGTGTTAACGGGGTCCGACTGTAGTTTCTATGGATGTTTTTGAACTCTTTGCATACAAACAAAAACTAAGAAAGTAAATGGAAAAGTATATTTTTAAAATAATATTGATACACAAATATATTCTTTGTATAAGCATCACAAAAGTATACAGGTTAGCAAGATTGACAATAACATGTGCAAATATATTGGCACAACCATTATTCTTGTCCTGTGGGATGGTGAGAGGGATATGTTTGTGCAAGAATCAATCTTGCTTGAACATGAATAGGCAATTTAACTCAAAGTAATTTTTATTTATTATTAATGATTATCTAATGTTATCATTAATAATTTCATTACATTAATTAATAATTACATAACTATGGCGCCAAAAGGTTAAATTTGCCTTTAGGTACTTTTCAATTTTTATATGGCCCGCTTCATCCTGAAGATTGTTTATCTGGCCTGCGGCAAAAAAAATAAATGCCCACTCCTGCTGTATACAGTATATTTATATTTATTAACCTGTTCGCTGCTTTCGATTTTTTCTAATTAAGCCTCGTTAATATGCAAAAAATAACAAAAAAAATGTAAATTGCGATATCTCGCTTAATTTTCATCAAATTTTTTGGAAATTTTCATTGTTTATTACATTTTTTATTGTGATTGTAACAATGTAACAAATTTTTTTGAATTTTATTTATTTCACAATTTTTCATTCATTATATGAGATCAGAGAAAAACAATTTTTATATATGAAATATTTGCCATCGAACAAATATTTGGTATTTTCTGATAGTGGCAAGTCTTCTGAATAAAATGAGATATGAATGAAGAAAATCAAAAATAATAATTTAAAAAATTATTGATTAAAAACGAAGTATTACGTAACTTTTAATTAATTTAGTTAGCAAATTAATTAGTCAAAAATTGACAAAAATTTATTAAAATATTGACTTTTTTTTAATAAAATTTGTTTATTGATATATTTCTTCTTCATTTCAATCATTTTTATTTTAATATTTTATTAAATTTTCGAATTATAAACAAAAAACATAACATATATGAAAATTGTCTACAATCCTACATAAACAGCTATAACATTTTCTACTTTACTCTAATTGGCCTTGAAATATTTTGTTAACACTCTATATACAATACCACAAGCAGCACGGTAAAGTAGGCTTGGCTGCAATTTCCCATGAAATAACTGGCTGACATAAAACAAAGTGCCAAGCTCCCTTTTATTGCCTAGGGTTGTTTACATTATGATTTTCTCATATTTTTTTTTAAATTATCTGTAAAAGTAAAGCAATAAATGACCAAATAAGTAAAAATATTCTATATTTGAACAGAATTAACCAAAATTTTCGTATAATTGGCAAAATTTTTCAATTTTATGAATTTTACAGTTCATCATAGTAAAATTCCATATTTTGCTTAAAATTTCAAAAATAAATTTATCTCACCCCAAAATCAAAATAAGATTACTAAAATATGATAGAATAGAAAGCAGAATTGATAAGATTTGATGAAAAATAATCCAAATTCTATGAATACAATCCATTCACATTTTCTGTCTTTAAAATGGAATTAAAACAGAAATTTCAGCATTAGGAAAATTTAGGACCCATCATCAGAGACAATGCAATAGCCCACTGTATAATTCGGGATTGAATTTTATTTATATTGTTTTTTATCGTTTTTTGTTCTGCCATCTTGCCATCTTACCACGGCAAAGGCAGTGAACCGGTTAAAATAATGTAGTATTTTTTTAGATAAATAATAAATGGCAGTAAAACTTTCAAATTATTATAAAAATAAATTTTTGTAATCATCAAATGCTAAAAACAGACATAGTATCATTGCAGTCTATTGTCTATCAGATAATTGTATAGTATAGTACATAAGTCCCTGACTAACATAGTTTCAACTTATGCAATTTCAGAGATATGCAGATGAGTGTCTCTTAATTTTTGTTAAAATTCCATAAAATGTTAATGAAAATTCATTAAACAAATTAGATTTTTATAAAAATATCACTTATGGCCTTAAATTTTCTTATTTATTTTGTTTGCTAATGTACAGTCCGTGCAAAAAGTTTGTCAGGTTACAGGAAAAGGTTCAGCTATCCAACAATATGCAAAAGTACCGGCAATAATCATGTCAAGAGCAGAGCGATGCTGCTGTAAGTTGGATAGGCATCATTCCACAGTTTCCATATCTATAGGGGAGGGAAGGTAGTGTGGGAGAACTGAAAATTTGAAACTTAGAAAAGTATTAAGATTATTTTGAAAGGAAGTCAATGTTTATTATTTAATTATACTTTACACAATATAATAAAAACATAACTAGATACCGAAAAACATAACAAGTGACCACAAATATTAAGCGATAATAAAGCAGTTGCTGTAAACTTATGGTACGAATACCATATAATAAGTTATATGGCTCTATTATAAGTTGTTCAATCTTACCTTAAAGTTAAACTTAAAAGTTCGATTCCTAAATAGTAATAGAGTATTTTGTTTTGTAAATAAATATATTAATGCATACGAATTATGTGATAACCAATATATATAAAATTAATAATAATTAAAATAAATTAAAACGTACAGTACATAAAAATAATAAAATGAAAAATAAAAAATAATTTTTCGATGAATAAAAAAAATGCACATCAACCCGGATTCGAACCTACTGCTTTCTGATTACGAGCCACGTATTAGTCGAGTGCGCCATCGGTGCACCTGGTGATCTGTGCCACGTATTTATCAAGTGTGCTATCTGTGCACCTGCTGATATGCTATTCTTCAGATTACGAGCCACGTATTTATCGAGTGCACCATCTGCGCACATATGGATATGTTGTTATCGACTACGCCATCTGCGCTACAGCTGATCGGTTCTCTATCTATCGTTTTTAAGCTGAATTATCATAATTCGATTTTTCAAGTGTTAAAAAATACTATTAGAAGGCCCTATTCAATGCAAAGCTCGGACACGTATTCACTCTTTTTGATGTATTTTCACCATATGCAAGCGGATCAAAATCGGTGGGGGTTTGATGTATTTTCACCATACGCAAGTGGATCAAAATCGGTGGGGGGGTCAGATGTATTTTCACCATATGCAAGCGGATCAAAATCGGTGAGGGGTCAGCTGTTTTTCACCATATGCAAGCGGATCAAAATCGGTGGGGGGTCAGCTGTGTTCTCACCATACGCAAGCGGATCAAAATCGGTGGGGGGTCAGCTGTGTCCTCTCCAAAAGCTCGGACACGTTTTCACTCATTTTTGATGTATTTTCACCATACACAAGCGGATCAAAATCGGTGGGGGGTCAGCTGTGTCCTCCCCTTGTAAGTTTAAAGAACTGAAATTGCCAATTTTTTTATTTTTATGGATAAATATATTAATATTTTTATTAGTCGAAGTTCAACATAAAATACGAACTAAAATATTTTAAGTTTTCATAAATACAATTAGATAATTCTTATTTATTTCTGGGTTTTGACTAAGAAATTCTAGTATTTCCTGAATTCGAGTTTGTCCTGTAACCTACATAAAAAATTTTAGAACAGTAGCCGTAATAAACAATATATAATAAAATAAATGCTTTTATGGTAATAAAGCAAATATCAATAGAAGAAATATCAAACTCTACGTAGCTTAATAATATAAATAGCCCGATAATTTTTTAATGTTAGTCTATTAACCATATATATATAAATATATCTTATTCATATATAAAAAACACCACCTTCATTTTATTCAAAATCAACTTTTTATTTGGAAACGTTATTATAAATAGCAATTTGATTATAAATTTTCTTAATCATAATTTTTTTATTTATTAAAAGTTCAGGATATTTAAATTTAGTGTAGAGCACTCAACTCTACGAAATTAAAAAAATAATCTTTACAACGTTACTATACTTTAGTCTGGATTTATATAAATGAGAACGGGCGCCGACTTCTGCCATCAACTGGCAAGCAGTTATAAAATATTTACAATAAGTAATGAAAGACTATATAATATTTTTCATCAGTTTCCGTGTTATTCAGATTCATTTTGTGTAAAATCGATTTTAATTGATACTGTTTTCTCGTCTTAATTTTCAGTTCTTAGAATGATACCAACTGGCAAGCAGTTATAAAATATTTACAATAAGTAATGAAAGACTATATAATATTTTTGATCAGTTTCCGTGTTATTCAGATTCATTTTGTGTAAAATCGATTTCAATTGATACTGTTTTCTCGTCTTAATTTTTAGTTCTTAGAATGATATATAGATATTTAGAATATCCCCAATTGCTTAACATTATCTATATTGTTATACAGTATGTAGTTTATTACAAACACAAATTTCTATTTTATTATTGAAAATACATATTCGAAGCAAATGCTGAATTGGAAATACTGTATTGTACACAACACTGTAAACAACAATTAAATCTTAAGAATTTTTTAGGTTTGGATAGTTTGAGCAATGACCTCATCACATTGTTGTTCGAAAAGGACCAAACAGGTCTCGGTTCCTTTCATAACTTTAGATCCACCTTTCTAAACTTTGGCTGAGAGAGCTACGTTAATTGGATTATTTGAACATGACGTACATTTTTTTTAACTAGCCAATGCCATAGCAGTTTGCGTTTGATCAAATCGTTTCTCTAATTTTCCTTTTCCCTTTTCCAAGCAATCAGTCAAGACAGAGACAGCTATCCAAATCGTCCATCGTTTTTCTCAGATATATCTGAGGCTAATTTCGATAAAGATTATATATTTTAATTTTATTTTATAATTCTACCACTTTATTTGTTTTAAGTTACAAATAGTAATTCTAAAATTATTATCTTATTTTTTATTTTAATAATGTATAAGCCTACTAAAAATTTTATTTTAATTTTAGATTTATATTATATTTAATTAGATTATATTTTAATTTTTAGTTTATTAAGAGGTGGATTCGATAATTAATTTGAAAATTCAGCCAAGTATATTTTATTTTTAATCATAATATTACATACATACCTATATCGTAATATCAATAAAAATACTGACAAAGTGACAATAGATAAAATATTGATTGACCATCTATACAGATTATATATTTAAAGTATAATTTAAATAAAAGTTGGGTAAGCAGTAATATAGACATTTGATGCATAAAGGTATCATCTAAATTGGTAAAATATTGGTTGCCTACATATATATTACTGATATTAAAAAAAAACATAAATTGAATAAAAGTTTGGTAACCATAGTATACAAATTTAAAACACAAAGTATATTCTAAAATCATAAGCCAATTGTGAATATGAATATACATACATATATATATATATATATTGAAATTATAATAAAAGTTGGGTAAGCAGTAATATAGACATTTGATGCATAAAGGTATCATCTAAATTTGTAAAATATTGGTTGCCTACATATATATTACTGATATTAAAAAAAAAAAACGCTAACCGAATAACGGTATCAATTTTTTAAGTCGCGCTAATCGAGGCCTATCTGTACAGTGTAATCTCGATTCATCGCTTTTGTCAGGACTCCCGAAAAAATATGGATACGAGAAAATGATAGTTGGGAGATATAAAAAATAAAAAAAATGAAAATTAGATTAAAAGATAACGCTAATAATAATATAATAATAATAATACAAAGCTCTATAACTGATTATAAAGTTCAATAAGTGTTCGTCACTGTATATTATGTAATCATTAACTGTAAGCGAAAAAGTGAAGTGAAATGATTTACGCTTAAGATGTCAATTCCAGTTTACGGAAAATCACGAATAACTGGAGCAATAGTAAGAAAATTCTTATATCAAAAATAATTTTTAATATTTTTTTCAATAAAGGACATTATAAACTCGCTAAATCTCTCAAAAATAATTTTTAATATTTTTTTCAATAAAGGACATTATAAAGTCGCTAAATCTCTATCAGCAATTTTAAACTATATATTTCGTCATCAAAAAAAAAAAAAAAAAAATTAAAAATCGCCATATCAGGCAACAGTTAGGCCGCGCCATTTGTAAGGGCAAGACATGCGGTGAAACCACCTAAAGGCGCCGCGAAATTTTGAAAAATAGTCATATTTATCTGTATGAATTTTATTAAATCAGCGTTCTAATAATAAATTAAAATGTACACAAATCATATCTTTCCATTTAAGTCGAATCTGCATTATTTGAAATGGTGAAGAAGTGTTTATCTTCGGATTTTCTGGTTTTTTGACTAAATTTCGGTGAAAACAAAGCAATAAATGAACAATTAACAAATAATATTGTTTATTTTAATAGATTTAACCAATATTTTAGTATTATATGCGATATTTTTTAGTTTTAAATGCGGTATTTTATTACGGTGTACCGATTCTGATGACAATAACCGAAATTCTGATTACTATAAGCATTTTCATAATGCATTTTAATATGGATGATTCGGGACCGTAGATTTTTGATAACAATAAATGCTTGATAACAATATCCGCGATTACAATAAGCGGCTTCTACTGTATAATTTTTAACTGTTTGCAACGGCACAAAGTTGCTGTTTCTTCTGTTTCATACTACATGATACTATTGTTATTAACTGATAACAAATGTTTCTACTTGTATATGGCAAGTATTGAAGATTATAAAAATACTATTATAGAGTTATTACAGAAATAGCCTTTAAAGAAAGAATGGATATGCAGTATCTACCACTCTTTGCACGTTACTGATACAAGATGGATATAAATATTTAATCACTTTGATACGAACAACAAACCATTCAGGAATATTAAGAAAATAATTGACTTTGCATTACGCTTGCCTTGCACCAATGCTGCAACGGAATGTTTTATTCAATGGTGAATTAGGTTTATACATCAGAAAAAACTCACAAGTCAGCTTAGCGTAGAAACATTGAAAGCAATAATATCAGATACAAATTAAGTGCAATTTTTATAATTCTTATGAAGAAATTTATAAGAAAATTTCAAATATTGAAATATTTTTATAAAAATATTAAAAATTTCATTCTGCAAAACAATACATATAGTGGATCGGGGCAAGTCGCCATACTTTAGCTTTTTGACCCTAAAACTCATATTAAATTTGAAGGTACTTTTCCGTTAGCCGGGCGCAAGCGAATTCTGTAATCTATAGTGTTTTTGGAGTGAATCTTTAACATAATGGAATTGTCGATTCGTATTTTATACACTAGTCGGTGGGCGGCGACATTTGCGCCCGGCTAACGGAAAAGAACCAATTTGAATATTTTCCTTTCATATTTTTTGTACTTAAACTTACAAGTGTTATGCATATATGACTCCATCAAAATCTTTGATATAGCAATCGGGCAATTTTTTATTATTTTTTTAAAAAGTTACAATTAGTCATCTTACCCCGAATATTCCGGGTAAGATGGCCATCAAAATCTTTGATATAGCAATCGGGTAATTTTTTATTATTTTTTAAAATCTTTGATATAGCAATCGGGTAATTTTTTATTTTTTAAAAAAAACGACGCTCTTCCGATCTAGTTACAATTAGTCATCTTACCCCGAATATTTGGGGTAAGATGCCACTGGCGCTTTTCATGTTATTCACTTTAATAAATAGCCAAAATGAACTCTTTAATTTGTTATTCACTTTAATAAAATAGCAATGAACTCTTTAATCATCCAACAAACTTCTTGTTCACTATACCATGTATCTTTTACTAGAATAAATTATTAAATTCTATTAAATAATAGCTGATTTTATTTAATTCTTGTATAATAGAATAAATTATTAAATTCTATTAAATTACAAGAATTAAATAAAATCAGCTATTTAGATATTGGTATACATCCACGGTGGTTAAGTTGCGGTTTTTGAGCCACATTCAACTCTGATGGATTTAGTGTGGCTCCCTATCTCGAAAATCAAAAGTTGATATAGAGCAATCTCTTTTAATTAAGAAAGATGTAGGAGTTGTCCATTTGTTCGTATAAAATAAGCTATCTAAACACTTAGGAAAAACTTAAATCCATTTTCCTAAGCCCTTCATATACAATTAGTATTAATCATAGGGTAGAGCGGGGCTAGTTGAGCAATGGGGCAAGTTGGGCAATGCCTTTTTCTCAGAAACACAAACACATACAGGAACGAACATGCATAAACTAAGGAAAGTTAACAGGGGTATGACGAAATTACCCCCTGTAGTTGAAGCCACATGATCGAAACGAGCACAGATGCAAATTTTCTTTGTTTCGACTGGCAAGTGTAAATTTTCTTCAACGCTAAATTTGGTCTGAGGAGACAAAAAGAACACAGAAAAAATCAAAGTAAGTGATTTTAATATTTGTTGTTGTTATATATTTTCTTGCTATTATGAAAATTGTATATTTTTAAATAGTATGCGAGTTATAAGGATATATTTTGAGCAACACATGGATGGGGCTAGTTGGGATGCTTGGCTCAACTTACCCCATATTAGTTGTTAAATAATGTATTAATTGAAATAATATATATTGTCATTTTTATTTATTTTAGGATGCGTACATATAAGCAAAAGACGAATAGGGCTGCTACAACACAGGAGCAGTTTCAAATGGCTGCTAATGATGTTTTATTTGAGGGAATGAGTGTGAGAGCAGCAGCTATTAAATATAATATATCAAGAATGACTTTAACCAGATTTATAGAAAAATCTAAATCTCAGAAACAGGTTATAATGGGCTATACTACACCAAGGCAGGTTTTTAATGCTGAACAAGAAGAAATTTTCAAACAGTATCTTTTAAAATCATCTGCTATATTTTTTGGTTTAGCTCCAAAGAATGTTCGTTCACTTGCCTACCACTGTGCTACAAAGTTCAATTTAAAATGTCCAGATTCATGGAAAGTGAACAAGATGGCAGGTAAGGATTGGTTAACGGCATTTCTGAAACGAAACCAAGAACTATCGATAAGGAAACCAGAAGCCACTAGTCTTGGGCGTGCAACTTCTTTTAATAGAAGCAATGTT
>AYEL01091714.1:0-15640 GCA_000484575.1 Olivierus martensii | reverse complement strand
TCATCTATATTTTTGGCGGGCTTATAGGAGGTTATAATAAACCACCTTTTATTGCCACCTGTTTAAATATTAAAGAATTAGAGAAAAATAAGCATCTTCCCCCGATCCACTCTATAAGTAATGTAATTATTTATTTATTATTATTCGTTATATTGATGATTATCTAGATAGTTTGAATATAAATAATTTCTAAAATGACTATGTTAGTTTCCGTTTAGTTACTGTTTTGTTATGAAAAGAAAGTTTTTTTTTTTTAAATTATCAGAAGCATGTTGTTTTTGTAATTTTATATTAATAAATACATAAATAGATAGATCGAACACAGTTTAATTGCTTACAACTAAATAAACTAATAAAATGGTGCCCTCATCAACGAATTAAGCATTTTTTATCATCATTTGGACACATCCCGTATTCCGAACATAAAACATCTGGTCACTTTAGTTTTAATGTTACCTATACAAAATTTGTGAATACAGTACTGAAGTGCAAAGAACAGACATTTACAACTGTACAGTAAATGCATTCTAAGAATTTTCTAGCAAGTTCGATCGGTGACGTCATTGTATTCAACAGTTTGTAGAGGTCAGCTTCATACCCATCCTTCGAACAACTTACTAAGAGTGCTACGTTAATTGGTTTATTTGAACAAGTCTACTAGCCAATAGCATTTCGCTTAGCCTTCCACGATGCCAATTCAATACTGTTCATTTTCTTTCTGGAAAGCTGTTTTGCCTACCGGCTGGTTTTCTATAGCTCTGTTGGAATTTTTAAAAAAATCTTGTGAAGATTCATTTATATACCAATTTATTTATTTATTTATTTATTTATAAGTTTATATAAGTAATGATAACTCTTTCTTTTTTTAGATCATCATTTTATAGTTACATTAATAATTTAGACTAAATAAGTAAATCTAAAATATTATCCTATTTCTTAATTTACATTAAAAAATAGTATTATATAAATTGATAAGGTATTTATTATTTGTTTTCGATACATCTATTTTTTTAATCATACTGTAAAAGATATTCTAGACAGTATTTAATATCAAAATATAATAATTATTGGTTGCCTGCATACAGATATTATCGATATATATCACAAATTAAAGTTGGTAAGAACTTTGGCAACTTAAAATACTCAATCCAGATACACAGAGGATTTTTGAAATATAAATATAATAAATATTGGTTAAATTAAGAAAGCTTCCAGAAATAACAACAAAGAAAGGAAAAACAAACAAACAAAAAGCAGACAGCATGTATCTTATGAAGAAAATATCTGCAAGGTATGCTAAAAGCCTTATAAAAACAACGAAGAATAGGTTCAGTGTCTAGAATGTAAATGGTGGTTTCATATAGAATGCACAGAGGATGGTCATGACCCTTATTTTATTTGCCATCATTGCTTAAGTGATGAGAGTGAATGAAATATATGTGTCCGTTTACCCCATTCAAAGTGTCCGTTGCCCCATATCAAATAGGGGCAAAACGGACATGAACCCCATTCAAAGTGTCCTTTTGCCCCTATTTGATATGGGGCAAACGGACATGATGTCAAATTTTTTTAAACACATAAATTCAATGTATTTTATTAGAATTTAAAAAGGGAAGTATTCCCGTTTCATTAAAATATGTGCAATAAATAATCTAATAAATATTGGTTAAATTTGCAGCAATTGTTATGTAATTTATTTCTAAAACATTCCTTAAGATGTCCGTATGCCCCGCATTTACCCTATTAACAATTCATAATGTATGATGATAAGAATATCATTATAGAAGATATATTGGAAATTATTTCTCGTTATGTAGATAAAGTTGAAGATGTTTATCTTGAAAAAAATGATAAACATGGGTTAAATGCAATATATATTGGAAATTATTTCTCGTTATGTAGATAAAGTTGAAGATGTTTATCTTGAAAAAAAATGATAAACATGGATTAAATGCAATTTGCAAGGAATTAAAAATCGGTGTAAATATAAAGAATAAGCGCCGTATATACAAATTATTTCATAGCAAACCAGAAAATACAAAATGTTTATGCCAATTGCTATTGAAAAAATGTAAATCTATGGAAAAAATGAAATCAGTTACAAATAATCAGGTAAACAGTTCAAATGTAGCTGAAATAAATGATACAAATTTGATAAATGACAAACTAAGCAGATCAGTTTTATCAAGTGTTCTAATGATCAATTCAGTGGAAAACCCTGAATTAATTCAAACAAAAAATATATGCTTCAACTATCAGTTTTATCAAGTGTTCTAATGATCAATTCAGTGGAAAACCCTGAATTAATTCAAACAAATAATAAAATATATGCTTCAACTAACTCAGAGATTGATCAAAGTGAAAGTAATGAAACATTTTTTTCAGATATACAAGTAATCCACTGGAAGATTCTAAATTACTTGATATAAACAAATAGGTATATGTCAGTAAGTATAATGTATTAAGTACTGTTAATGTATCAAAAAAAGTTACACAAAAAACCATTGGATACCTAGTAATGTATGTATTGAAATTTCTGAGAGCGAATGGAATAATGTATTTTTAAACTATAAATCTAGGACAAATGTATTTACAGTGCCCGCCGCTTTATAAAATTACTGCTTAATAAAATCAGCCGCTTTATGCAATCAAATCCTTAGGAACGGATTGATGCAATACAATTGAAAAATCGCCGGGTAATAAAATCAACATCACCGCGTATAAAAATCATTCATTGCAGGTACAAAAACAAAAAACGCTCTTCTAATCGAATTTTTAATTCAACGTTCACCAGTTCTTCGGTATTCCAACTTCAGGTGTTCGATTAGTCGATGTGAATCACAGAAAACGGGAGAGTGTAAAACAATAAAAGCATTCAGTTCTTCGGTATTCCAACTTCAGGTGTTCGATTAGTCGATGTGAATCACAGAAAACGAGAGACTATAAAACAATAAAAGCATTGATAATTATTGTAAATGATAATTATCGGCAATAACATTTTCAGAAATCCGAGTGAAAATACAGCTGGTGCGGCCTTACTGTTGCCAGATCTGGCGATTTTTAAATTTTTTTTTTGATGAAATATCTAGTTTAAAATTGGCTGATATAGAGATTTAGCGACTTTATAATTCCCTTTATTGAAAAAAATTATTTTTGATATAAGAATTTTCTTACTATTCGTGATTTTCCGTAAACTGCAATTGGAACAGCTTATGCGTAAATCATTTCACTTCACTTTTTCGCTTAATTGATTACATTATATACAGTATAAAGTTCAATAAGTGTTCTTCCATCAGTTATAGAGCTTTGTATTATTAATTATTATTTTATTTTAGCGTTCTTTTAATCTAATTTTCATTTTTTTTTATTTTTTTATATCCCCGCATTATCATTTTCTCGTATCCATAGTTTTTTCGGGATTCCCGACGAAACGATGAATCGACATTACACTGCATATAACAGCAAAGTACAATATATATTATATAACAAAACAAATTGAAAATTATGCTTTTTTGACATGCACTGCTTAATGATATCAATCGGTTATTGTTATCAAAATACAATAACCGATCTGTCCCAAAGTGATTCTAATAATCGGCTTCTACTGTATATCGTATTTTATAAGTCACGTTTTAATTATGTTGCCTGTGAACTGGATTCTGAAAAAAGGTGCAAAATTGTAGATCGCCGTTTTTTAAAATCAGCCGGTTAATAAAATCAAAACGATTCGGACAGAATTGATTTTATAAAGCGGCGGGCACCTGTATTAGTTTTTTTGCAAAAACATGGAGAAGTATTTCCATGTGTTTTAAAATCTAATGGTTCTTATACCACACTAAACAAATGCACATTAAGAATGAAATGTTTTGTAAATTGCAGAAAATATTAGTGTTTGTATAATAATGCACAATTTTATAAGTATCAGTTTGAAGTTTTTCACAATGGGAAAAATATAGTACTTACACCAAGCAAAAAACTTACAAAATATCTAAAGGGTGTCGAAAGAGAAAACATTCGCAAAACTCTAACAAAGATGCATACAAAAGAGTACAGAGGAGAAAAAATTTGTGAGGCAGTACCAGAACTTTAGATAATGGAATTTCAAAGATATAAAATCTGTAGATGTCCTTAGAAAAATTCGCTCTGAAGCTTTAGCTTCCTCTGATTTCCATAAAAATGATATAGAAGATTTAAATTTAATGATGCAAAAGCAAATAATGACAGCAAAAGAGAATCAGTATATACAATACATTATACATAATCCATTTGGTGTATATGCGTTTAGCAGATCACAGCTGAAAATACTAAAACAGTTATCACATTCAACAGATGTAACTGTACATATTGATTCAACAGGATCATTAATCCGTCAACCTGTAGGTGTAGAAAAACGAATTTATTATTATGTGTTTTTGGTGTCTTTAAGGCCATCTTCGCAATCAGAGCAAAGTTCTGAATTTCCTATTTGTGAAATGATTAATTCCTCTCACAATATATTTGCTATAAAAGCTTGGTTAATGCATTTCAAAAGTAATTTCATACAACAGCATAATACTTGGCAATGTTTTTCACAAATAGTGTATATGCGTTTAGCAGATCACAGCTGAAAATACTAAAACAGTTATCACATTCAACAGATGGAACTGTACATATTGATTCTACAGGATCATTAATCCGTCAACCTGTAGGTGTAGAAAAACGAATTTATTATTGCGTGCGCTTGGTGTCTTTAAGGCCATCTTCACCATTAGAGCAAAGTTCTGAATTTCCTATTTGTGAAATGATTAATTCCTCTCACAATATATTTGCTATAAAAGCATGGTTAATGCATTTCAAAAGTAATTTCATACAACAGCATAATACTTGGCCATGTTTTTCACATATTGTATCAGACTTTAGCTTGTCAATTTTAAATGCAGTAAGTGAAGCATTCAATAATTGTGATCTGATAGACTATATAAATGAAGCATATAAGCATATTGAACAGCATATTCAATCAGAATTTCAGCTAATTCAAGTCCATTTATACTCTGCTCATTTAATAAAAACAATGATAAATGATGTTAAGAAACATTACGAATCAGCAGATAAAAAATTTGTAAGGAGATAATCACTATCTTTGCTTCCTTTTTTAATATATCTGACATGAAAACGTTGGAATATGTGGAACAAATTAACATTCTTATTAAACACAAAATTCTATTCAAAATATGTAATTGAGTGCCAAAATGAAATTGAATAAATATTTTTACAAGAAAACTATGATTTGAAAAACATAGATGATATAATGCCAGACCCCCAAAGTAATTTTGAAATAGAAGGTCCGAAATATCAGAAGAGTTATTTTTCAGCAATTTTCCTTAATCAGTGAGAGTTTTGAAAGGAACAAAGTACAGCATGAAAATTTACAAGCAAACCTCTCTATAAATCCAATTTATAAACCTTCGTTTTTGGTAAATATTTTTACAAGAAAACTATGATTTGAAAAACATAGATGATATAATGCCAGACCCCTAAAGTAATTTTGAAATAGAAGGTCCGAAATATCAGAAGAGTTATTTTTCAGCAATTTTCCTTAATCAGTGAGAGTTTTGAAAGGAACAAAGTACAGCATGAAAATTTACAAGCAAACCTCTCTATAAATCCATTTTATAAACCTTCGTTTTTGGAGTTTTTTCTAACAACGTATATTACAATATTGCCTTTATGGACTCCTGTTTTATTAAATACCAGTAGAAGGTTTTCTAATATTCATATTGAAACATATTTTGGCCAAATAAAAGCAAGATGTATGCGAAAATCATGTGAAATAGGTAAACCACCTTACAAAATTGCTAGGTTTTTAAAAGAAACCAGAGAATTTATTAATGAGCATACAAAAGAATTTTCCTATAGTATCCCAAAAACTTGTTTAACATCTAAAAGGATTGCAAACATGTAAAAAAGTAAAGAGAAAACAAAGATATGAATTTGACAGAAACACTAAAATATAGATAATCTTATGGACTCCTATTTTATTAAATACCAGTAGAAGGTTTTCTAATTCTCATATTGAAACATATTTTGGACAAATAAAAGCAAGATGTATGCGAAAATCATGTGAAATAGGTAAACCACCTTACAAAATTGCTAGGTATTTAATAGAAACTAGAGAATTTATTAATGAGCATACAAAAGATTTTCCTATAGTATCCCAAAATCTTGTTAAAACGTAAAAAACTAAAAAAACAGAAAACAAAGATATGAATTTGACAGAAATACAAAATATAGATAATATCTCACCTAGCAGAAAGAAAAAGCAAGAAATCTAATATTGATTCAGAAATATTTTTATCTATTGATGAGGAACAAGTAGAACTGAAGTAGAACAAAATATTATCAATACAAGTAAAATTGAAGAATTTTGGAAAAAAAGAAAGCCAAAAGAAAGGAATTCATATTTTAATAAAGATATATTGTCAAATATTTTAAAGGCTAAGTTCGGTGAGGAACAAGTAGAACTGAAGTAGAACAAAATATTATCAATACAAGTAAAATTGAAGAATATTGGAAAAAAAAGAAAGCCAAAACAAAGGAATTCATATTTTAATAAAGATATATTGTCAAATATTTTAAAGACTAAGTTCGATCCATACCTGAAACATGTTCAAACAGTTTGCATGGCCAAGAATTAATCTATTTGAGGAATTATTAGTATAAAGTCAATAGAGATTATTATATAAAACCTGCATTAATATACACATCAAGAGAGAGAACTAAGTTCGGTCCATACCTGAAACATGTTCAAACAGTTTGCATGGCCAAGAATATACTAATAATTCCTCAAAATGGATTAAAAGTCAATACAGATTATTATATAAAACCTGCATTAATATACACATCAAGAGAGACAAATAAAAATAAAGAATTTGTGATAGCTAAATGTGGCAATTTGCCTTTAGAAGCACAAGATTTTTTCACATTGATTGGCAAGACTTTCCTAACTAATTTTATAATTGAATTCATTATTAAATTATATATAAGAGATAAAACACAGTTTCAGTATTTTCCATTAGAAATAGGTACTGAAATATTTCATAAAAAAACCAAAAATATGTCAAGTCATTAAAAATTAATGCAGGTATAAATTACCTTTTTGTTCCTGTGAATCACAGTCAATTAGAACACTGAAGCAAGAAATCTAATATTGATTCAGAAATATTTTTATCTATTGATGAGGAACAAGTAGAAGCTGAAGTAGAACAGAATATTATTAATATTAATACAAGTAAAACTGAAGAATATTGGAAAAAAGAAAGCCAAAAGAAAGGAATTCCTATTTTAATAAAGACACATTGCCAAATATTTTAAAGACTAAGTTTGGTTCCATACCTCAAACATGTTCAAACAGTTTGCATTGCCAAGAATATACTAATAATTCCTCAAATGGATTAAAGTCAATGTAGATTATTATATAAAACCTGCATTAACATTCACATCAAAAGAGACAAATAAAAATAAAAAATTTGTGATAGCTAAATGTGGCAATTTGCCTTTAGAAGCACAAGATTTTTTCACATTGATTGGCAAGACTTTCCTAACTAATTTTATAATTGAATTCATTATTAAATTATATATAAGAGATAAAACACAGTTTCAGTATTTTCCATTAGAAATAGGTACTGAAATATTTTATAAAAAAAAAACAAAAATGTGTCAAGTCATTAAAAATTAATGGAGGTATAAATTACCTTTTCGTTCCTGTGAATCACAGTCAATTAGAACACTGGATATTATTAATTTTAAATTTAAAAATTAAATATTTTATTGTTGTGATTCTCTCAATCTACAACCGATGAAAGTTGTTTCAATGTTCTGAGGAATACTGATTTTTTTAATACACCAATAGGTGATTTTAATGACTGGCAAATGGGAAAATTTGAATATGATAAGCAGGTAGATGGATTTAATTGTGGTGTTTATATTTTGTATTATATTGAACAGTTTATAACAAACGATTGCAATCATCGAGAAAACTGATTGTTTTAACCCTGACACGCATAGAAAAGTTTTAATGACTACTGTGTTAAAATTATCTGATGATATGAAAAATGACTGTTTAATATGCGGCAAGGAACAGACAGTTACTAATTGGATCCAATGTGATGATTATCAAAGATGTCTGCATTTCCTTTGTTTAGATAACCATGAAGGAATATGTCATAAAATAAACAATTATCGGAATAAAGAATTTAAATGTTTTCTTTGCAAACTGTCATGATGATAGAATTATAAAAAAATGATTTTTTGGTTAATTAGAATTCTTTAGACAAAATGTAATGCATTCTAAATGATGAGCACAGAGTAAAAATACAAATACTGATGGGATGTTATGTAGACAGCCTCATCGTGGTGCATCCTGGGTAATGCTAAACATTTCTACATTTCATAATTTACAACTTGTGTTAATCATTATAGTAATTTATCTTAAATGTTTGATGGACCATTATTATTTAAAAAAAGGAATAGATTAATATATAATTATAGTTGTAAGGAACAGACAGTTACTAATTGGATCCAATGTGATGATTATCAAAGATGTCTGCATTTCCTCTGTTTAGATAACCATGAAGGAATACGTCATAGAATAAACAATTATCAGAATAAAGATTTTAAATGTTTTGTTTGTAAACTGTCATGATAATAGAGTTATAAAAAAATGATTTTTGGATTAATTAGAATTCTTTAGACAAAATGTAATGCATTCTAAATGATGACCACAGAGTAAAAATACAAATACTGATGGGATGTTATGTAGACCGCCTTCTCGTGGTGCATCCTGGGTAATGCTAAAAGGTCTACACTTCATAGCTACAGCAAATAAAAGCATCACAATCAGAATTAAAGATATCATATAAAATATATGTGTGATGTGCAACTTGTATAGTCAACCTCTGAGGAGTTGAGCTCTGTAGCAGAAAGTCCATTGTCAAAAATAGGGGGTTTGAAAGTCGTTAAAGGTGGGATGAGTCATTATCACGTTAGGGGGTTTGAAAGTCGTTAAAGGTGGGATGAGTCATTATCACGTGACAATCATAACATCAATGTGCCCAAACATCGCTTTAAAGGAATGTTTTGTTTAGAATTCTTTAGACAAAATGTAATGCATTCTAAATGATGAGCACAGAGTAAAAATACAAATACAGATGTGATGTTATGTAGACCGCCTCTTTCCATTATATCCGAATCCACTATATCCAATGAAAAATACACACAAAACATAGGTTTTTCGCCAGAACCAGATGCGTTTGTCCCTTGTATCTGACTCCCTAATAACCGCCTTCAACTGTATAATTATTTTGTTTTACAATAATTTATTTTTTCAATATAATTAAAATATTAAATAAAAAACAAATATAAAACAACTCAATATTTTTTTTTTCATTTTGCATGATTTTTTCTATCTCATTTTGTTTTTATCTTTATTAAAAACAGGTATTTTTTTTAACTAAACATTTTTTAGAATCTTGAGAATTTCCAAAAAATATCTCGAATCTCGTGAAATAAATTAATTACTAATTCAGGAATTCAAAGGAGCAAAAAGTTCAGGAAAACACAATTACTAATAAAGAAATACAACTGATCCCTGTATAACGAGGAGGATATATTCCATGTTATTTGAATCTGTGTTATACAAACCATATAGGTTGTACATAAATCAAGTAACAAAAAATAAAAAAAATATGAGCATTAATTGCAATAAATAATGATAAATATTCATAATTACAGCATTTCAAACACATACTTAGCTATCTAATGCAGTACTATAGGATTTTTTTGTAGACATTTCATCATCTGCTGCTAATAGGAAAAATCAAAATTACAGATTACAAAGAAAAAATGCATACCCTTTGGCCCCTATAGTTTCATCAGATAATTATGTAAATAATTTTTATTATTTTAATACTTGTTATTTATATTAGATTTTTTTTTATGTTAAATTTTTTTAAATTAAAATACTTGGCTTATAAATAAAATAAAATCAAAAAAAATTCCACAGAATGATTCCAATTAGTGTGTAAAAATGTCAAAATTTATCTACTGCATTATTTAAGCATAATTGAATTTTTTGTTGCTTTATACAAATCCATGTTATAAATCAGTGTACCCTAAACTTTTGAAATCAAATTATACATTTAATGAAAATCGATATTCATTCAAAGTAAATAACAATTAAAACCTGTGTTTAATCCAGAATAAGATATATCTCAATCAATCCTAAACTGCCAAATTAATCTCTTGATAATTTAACAGAAATTTTTAATTGGAAATAATTTATAACAACGTTAGTATCATCTCCTAATTAATAGATACTAGTTAGAGTCTGGTCACTATGTGCCCAAATACACCAAAAAAGAAGCATTTTATCTCTTGAGCCTGTCATATTTTTTATAATTGTTATTGTAATCTTTTTGCTGTTGAACACTTGTATGCAACCCAACAATGATGCAACCATAGCCTGTCATCCATAATAAAAACAGAAAATCATGCAGAAAATACAATAAAGCACATGCACTGCCCATAGATTGTTGGCACTGTCTCTTAGAGAGGTCCACATTGCCCCCTGATGGACTAAAGTAGGTAATAATTATAATTATAATTTCTGAAATAACTTATTATTACAGTTTCTGAAGTAAATAAATTATTATTTAAATTCTGAAATAAATTAATTATTATTTAAATGTAACAATTATGTAGCCTTGGCACATTGAATGCAAACTGAACCCTCAAACCTGGAAGCAGCTAACATTTTTTGATCGAAAAAGCCAGAAATTGAAGTTAAATAACAAAAAGAAATATACAAACATAAATAGGAAGTAAACTGTGATAATTTAAAACAAAATTTTTGGAATTTAGTTTTCTAAAAGGTGTAATTAAAGATTCAAAGCGAGAGAAAACAGTAACGGCTGCACTTCCAGTTCTGGGAGTTCACACACTTATTCCTTTATAATATATGATACTAATGATTAAACAAAGAATGGCACCATCTATGAATTAATGATTAAATAAGAATTTTTAATTAATTTATCTGAAAAAAAAATCTGCTTTGACCTGGGATTGAACTGGGTACTTTTGGGTTACTATCTCAATATCCAAACTACTAGATTACCAAGACCACATGGCAGATTGATTCTTTAGATATCATCATCAATCTGTCAGGTGGCTAGTGATTAGACATTGGGACATTGACTCATAAGTTAGGGACTTCCTGTATTATAGTATGAATAGATACATCATAAATGTTGAATTCAATAAAATATCTTTTAAATAGATTCGACATTTCCTGATAATGCATCAAAAGCCTCAAAAAGAAAATTGAGTGTTTTTGATCATCAAAAAGATAAAAAAGTTCACAATACTTTAGAGCACTGTAAAAGTGTGTATGTCATTTCCCAGACAAATAATAACCAGTGATGAAACTTGAATTAATCATTTATGAGCCAGAAATATAACAACAATAATTCTTACAAAAAAAATATACAGAATCTGCATCATCAAAGAAAATGATATTACAAAAATTTAATATAAAAATTTTGATAATCACTTTTAGGCATGAAAAAAGAACCTTAATCATTAAGACTAATTTTCTGGATAATAAAGAATAAATGAATAGAATATTCTGCTATAATATCCTAAAAAAAACTCAAAACAAATATGAGAAAATTTCTGAACTAACAAGTAAACTTCATGACCTTGGACTGATTGATTTTAATGAAAAAATTGTGTATGTAGAATTCCACTAAAAAAGTCCATTGGCATGGCCATTTGATGCAATATTCAAATAGATCCCAAAAAAAAGTTCCTAAAATTAGACGAAAACACAAATTCCTCTTATATATGTGCCATTTGTTGTGATTGCAGTGATGCAGGCTTAGCCTAATCAGTAAGAAGCTGACTTTGTATGAAGATGGTTTTTAAAAATATTATTTTTTAAATATTTTTATTATTGCTAAAAGTTTCAAATTTGTTGCAATGATTTCTGTTATTAACAGAAACTTATTCAATGCATCTTTTATAGTATAGACTGAATGATAAATATAGTAAATTAATAATGAATTTACTTTTACTCGTTAACATTAAAAATGATTGTCATATAAAAAACAATTAAAATTTCAAAATGACAAAACTATTTTTAACTTTACAGATTTACATTTGTGTTTTCCATGCTTATATGAATAGTATCAATCCAAAAAATTGTAAAGTTTTCTTAAAATAATACTGTACCTCATACTGCATTTTGTATTTAATTATTTCTATCACTTTTTGTAAATTTATATTAAAGCTTCTTTTTGATTTTTATTTTTTCATATGCAGGTATCTGTAGTTAAAAATAAAATTTTGGCCCTTTGAAATTTTAATTGTTTTTTATATGACGCAATTGTTTTTAATGCTCACAAGTAAAAATAAATTCATTATTAATTTGCTATACTTATCATTTGATCTATATACTATGAAATAAGTTTCTATTAATAACAGAAGTCACTGCAACAAATTTGAAACTTTTAATCATGATAAAAAAAATTTTTTTAATTTATTTAAATAAAATAAATTTATATTATTGCAGTTCAATAGATGTAAAACAAATAAGAAAATTGGAAGAAAAAAGAACTAAAAATTTTAATGCACCTCAAACTCACAACTATCTCCATACAAAGCCAGCTTCTTACTGACTTTGTATGACTAAGCATACATCATTGCAATGCATTGGTGCAATGGTACATATATAAGAGGAATATGTGTTTTTGCCTAATTTTAGGAACTTTTTTCTGGGGTCTATTTGAATATTGCATCGAATGGCCAGGCCAGTGGACTTTTTTAGTAGAATTCTACACGCACAATTTTTTTTTGTCAAAATCAATGAGTCCAAGGTCTGAAGTCTCCTTGTAAGTTTTTTCTCATTGTAATTATAAATGCTTACTTCTCAAATATAGTTTGAACTATTTAAATCGGAATTTAAACATAAGCATACATTTTATTGTTCTAATCTAGTTCCATTTGATTACCATATTTTTATTAATCTAAAAAAATATTTGAAAGAATGAAAGTTCTCTCATTCTTTCAAATATTTTTTTAGATTAATAAAAGCATTGAAGAAATAATGAGATGTAGAAAAAAGCAATGAAGAAATAATGAGATGTAAGTATATCATTGCAATTTTTCAAAACTTTTTTACTAAGGAAATGAATGCTTCCTAATTGATGTGTAAAATACAGTGAAATAGATGTAAATAGATGATGGAAATAACGATTATACAAAAGCTCTTAAATAATAAAATTTGTTTAAATTCCTTTCTGATATTTTTTCCTAAACAAACAACTTCAATATTGCAATTTGTTCACTTTAATTTATTTTCTGAATTACTTTTGTACATACAATTCAAAAATTCTCAAAGATAATAGTTGGATAAAATTGCAATTTAGCTTCCCAATAAAATCTTTAAAGTTCTAAAATTAAAATTTTATCACTGTCAAACTTAAAGTTATGTACAGTCATTTGTGAAATAAACTTATTCATACAAAGCTTAGGATATAATCTCCAATATATTAATTGTTATTTTACATTTTTTATGGTTTAAAGTATCTGTATAAAACAAACTAGAGCTGTTATCATCATTTAATGCCTCACCTTCTATCTCCATCCACATAAAACTACAACTATTAAAACTAATACTAAATTTTCATAAAATTTGGTATTGAGATTTTTGTTAAAATTTGTTAGGTAAATTTCATTTTAGTGTTGAATTAAATTTTTATAATGGATCTAGAGTAAAAATGCTCAAAGAAAAACATTATACTGAAAGTAAACTGAGAATTATCGTTATATCATAAGACTTTATAAGCAGTGGCATACCTAGAATCTTTGGTACCAGGGTGGTATTTTTTGGGCCCCCTCTCCTCCTCCAAAAAAGCACATCTGTTTTAGCTTTAAATGGACATTTTCTTAAATAATTTTTAAGAACTGAAAATTATAAAAAAAATTTTTATACAAATATCTGGTGAATAGTAATGATATTTCATGCTCTTGTCCCCCATTCAGCTTAGTGCCGGGCAGACCACCCCCCTTGGGTATGCCACTGCTTATAACTATTTCTTTACAAATAGTGAAACAATGTTTATAACCCTTAATAATAAAGTGTTTTCAATATTTGTGATGATGTATATTAGTAGTAACCACTATTTTTTCATAAGTTGTACATTTTTTTGTAGATATTTAACAATGATCTAATTTTCTTTTCATCAAATGTGAAAGAATTTTCCTTTGAACACTTCATTTCTTATCTTTTAACAAGTCCCCACAGATTAAAATAATAAAAAATTTTTATAAATGTTTTAAAATTGCACTGTTCAAATTCACAAACAAAATATTCTTTGTCACATATATTGTAATGTATATTTTTTATTTAAATTTCAATTAATAATTTTTAATTTTCTAAAATTAAGATCAAATTAATTTTAATAAATATTTAAAGAATTTTAATTCAGCAAATTTATCAAATTTTTATTATATGAATTTTTTAATGAAAATATTTGAAAAAAAAAAGAGGTTGCCTTAGGGCTAGCAGGCACGGGTGGTTTTTTCATCACGCAGTTGTTTAACTACCAGTGGCTGTTTGACTGCTTGAAATCCCGAGTGGGCACACGAGCAGTTAAAATACTGCTGCTCCCTCACACAATACACTCATTCACAGTGGATAAAATGAACTTGATGGAAAAGGTTGCTATATGTGCTTTAGTACTGCCAGTAAGAAAATGATGTAGACAAAAACAGATCTGAGTGCATCCATTATTAAGCCAACAAATGTTAATTTAAAAGATTCAATGATTTGTGTTTGCCCTCTAAAAATTTTTTGGATATTTTAGAAAGTCAAAGAATTCATTTGACAAATTGTTATACATAATATGTTCTGATATCACATACACAAGCACAAATATGATAAATAATATACAAATAAATGACTAAATAGAAATAATGATGCCTAAATGAATGAGAGAAAGCTATTGAAGAGGTGATTAAATTGTCCATGTATGCGCTCCCACATATTTGTATTTGTTCTATTCTGAAGGATAGCTATTGCGCTACCTTGAAAATAGAGCATGTTGCGGTTTTAAAACTGCCATGGTTTTTTGGCCACCTGTCCATTCGCTCCCATTGAAATCTACATAATGCATAAAAAAAGCTAAATCTCCGCCGCGGTTAAGCAGTCGAAACACCATCTGTGCATACTATAGCACTTATAGCAGGGGTGGGCAATTATTTTCTGCTGAGGGCCTGATTAACAATCTTCAGGATGAAGTGGGCCATATAAAAATTGAAATGTACAGGTGGTCCATAAAGTTTTGCCTACTCCTCGTAGGAGCTGTGCTTGCCGGAAGTTGATCGGTTGCACAATCAGGTACTTGTAGTGAGAATCAAGTTAAATCAGAATGGACCTGTCTCTTCTGAATGAAAATAGGGTGGCAGGTATATGCATGGGATGTGCTCGTCACGTGCTTTCTCCTGACAAGAACAAGCGATAGCGGCTCACAGCAGCATCGTTAAAGCCTCGGTCTACTGTCCCGAATAGACGAGTTCGATTCCGATCTAGAAAAATATTTTTTTT
>AYEL01091712.1:0-11195 GCA_000484575.1 Olivierus martensii | reverse complement strand
CCCATTATACCATAGGCAGCAGTGCAGTAACTTATCTCTTGATTACGCATATAATTATATCGAAACTGTGCACCATTTGTGTTACATTAATAACAAAATAGATTAGTTTATTATTAATAACACAAAATTTCTCTACAGAACAGCCAGAAATTATTTTACTGTCAACATATTTGAGCATGTGACGTAAAACTTATCTACCTCCAACGATAAGGTAAAACCTTAATGGAATCGTCCCACACTAAGTGTGGAATAGACGAACTGGAAAAAGACGCCTTTCCAGTTCGAATTTTGAACAGACGCCTGGAAAAAGCAATCGCATTGGATTGAAGTAGTGTAAGGAAGCCGAACAACTTTGACCTGCAGGCAAAAAACTTTATGGACCAGACTGTACCTAAGGTCGAATTTAACCTTACGGTGCCAATATGTAATTAGGTAATGAAATAATTGATGATAACATTCAGCTAATCTATTAATAATTAATAAAACTACTTTGATATAAAATGACTACTCAAGTTCAAGCAAGATTGATTCTTGCACAAACATATTCCTCGTGTCACATGGGACAAAAATAATAGTCCCGCCAATTTGTTGCACACATTCTTGTCAATCTGGCGATCATGTGTAGCCACTTTTGTGATACTTATATAAACAATATATTCGTGTATCATTATTATTTTTAAAATATACTTTTCTTGTGTTATTGTTATTTTCTTAGTTTTTGCTTGTATGCAGAGTTCAAAAGCATCCATAGAAACTTTTTTTTTTTTCCATTAAAAAATTAGAAAATAATAAATTCGTCTTACGTTAATAAATTTTCAGATAATTTTCTTTAAAAACAAGTATTTTATCAAACTGATTGATGGCTAATAACCTATTACATCAAATGTTACAAAATATTAAGTACCTATGTAATTAATTTTATAAAAACATATTTACAACCTAATGTGAACAATGAAATTTATTGTTCGTGGTTAATAATAACATCAAAATTTGGAGTAACTCAGTAGTGTACATGTACATTAGCGACAGTATCCATTATTTTATTTTTTCTTTTCGAGTAGAATTTTACAAATGTGGGCCTTGAAACTGCAATGTGTTCTAGCTTATGCAGTAGGCCTTATAAGATGCCTTTGCAGACCGAATCCAGCCCTCGGGCTGCCTTTTGCCCACCCCTTCCTTATAATGAAGTATTTCAATATTTATAGATATAGAATTGAAATTTACTTTCTTTTAGAAAATATCTATTTTGTTATTAATACATTATTTTGATCATTGTAATAATTTTTTCATTTGTGTGTTTCTCAACAGTTATTCAATCCTAATTTGTTTTCTGATAAATCAGTCAATCATGATCAACCTTATAAACACTGTGGTTATTAAATGTATTTATTAACTTATTTAATTTGAAGTCTATAGATTTTTTTAATTGAAATAAAATATATTTGATTTTATGGCATCCTTTAAATTTTAATATCAAAATTAAATAGAACAATATTTTGTTCAAATAAATTATAAATAAAATTATAATAAATGCACATTTAAAAATTATAAGAACTATCATCAGATAACAGTTTGTAAAATATTCATTATTATAATAATGAAATTAGTAAATCTTATATAATTTAATTAACCTTGAGCCAAGGAAACTTGATGATCTTTTTAATTTGTTCTGAATTTTGTCCTTCATGTAAAAAGTTCAATTCTAGGGGCAGATTATGTTGCATTTCTTCAGCTAACCACATAAATGAGAATTCAGGAAACAGCCAAGCAATGACATTTACCAGAAACTAGAAAGTAAATAAACTAATGTCTAAAAAATTATTTTAAAATATAGTTTAAGTGATAAAAATTTAAAAATTTAATAGATATTTCATAATTTCATATGCTATAAACAATTTAATAAAAATTTTAAGCAATTTGAAACATTTATATATGCTTTTTACCTTCAAAAGCATAATCAGTAAAATAATACATTAAAACTAATATTTGTAAATTAAAAATAAATTTCAAAATTTTTATAAAATTAGTATTATATTCTATTAATAAAATAATAATTATAAAATACTATTATTAGTATATAATAAAGCCATCCAACTTCTTTGATAGAATAAAAATATTTAAAGTATGCCAAATAGCAAATTTGTAAATAATGTTTAAATCCTCACACATTATCAGAAATATGAAAATTTTGAGTTGATATAAAAGATATGTTGCCAGAGATTTGGTTGTTTTCATTTTTGAATCTTTTATCTGTAATTTTGAAACAACTAAATCTTAGAAAATGCCTAATAGACATCAATTAGCTATTTCTTTATGATGACATACAATTGTGCAGTCACGAATTTTAACGAATATCAATACTATTAATTACAACTAAACTTAACAGTTCTAATGATTCTGCAAATTCCAGAGTTCAGCCTGAGCTCAGGTCTTCTTCTAAATTCTAACTTAAATATAATTAACTTCAAAACAGTCTAACAACAACTAACATTTAACCGGCAAAATAAAACCAAAACTTACAACTAGAAGTAATGAATAAGTGTTAGATTTAGAACGAACAACGATGTTAGAAACTTATGCTAATAATTTGAATAAATTCTCAAAACAAGTTAAATAACAAAAATATAAATTTATTAGACTCAAAACACTTTCAAAAGTGTTAATAAATGCTTTATTGAAACGATAATAAAACAACAATCAATTAATCAACAAAACTTGTTTAATCCAATTCTAATATCAACAATCAACTATTCACAAGAAATAAACCTTAAATACTACTTAATTCTACTATCTCCACCACCGATACAAATTTCAAGCAAATTGCAGACCTTTACAAGAATTCTAATGTCACTTAACCAACCTTATGTCGATACAACACCTCGGTGAAGCGTTGGTTATGTCGGCTTTTATATCGAGTGACATACAGTCCCATGTTACTTCATTTACATAAATACATGTAACAAGTTTAAATTATCGTATTACTTCAAATTTAAGCTGCAGTAGGATTTTAAAATTGAAAAAAGGAAAAAATAAAAATGATTTTATAATAGATATTAAAATATAAGAAACATTTTTATTTACTTAAATAGGTACTAATATACATAATAAACTATCTAATTTACTGAGAATCTTCTTCAAATATACTATCATTTTCGAGATCTTTACTTTCAGAACTTGAATTCTGATCGCCACTATTGCACCAGAGGAGATCATCTTCAATGCCATTTAAATCATTAGTAATGTAGCATTTTAAAAAAGATTTTTTGATAATTTCTTCTGGGATATCTTTCCAAGACTGCAAAACCCACTGAGCTATTGTAGATGATTATGTTCGTTTTATTTTACCAGTTGGTATTAAAGGATGATGATCTCTATTTAACCATGTTTCATAATGAATTCTCATTCTATCTTGAAAGGGTTTGTTAACAGATAAGTCAAGTGGTTGGAGTTGACTAGTCATACCTGCTGGTATTATTACCAAATCACAGTTTTTTGTTTTTATTTTAAGTTTAATGTCATCAATTAAATATCCTTGGAATGCATCCATTACTAGCATGCTTCGCTTTTTTAAGAGTGCCAGGTCTCTTCTCCCAAACATTTTCTAACCAATCTTTCATCAGTTCTGTTGTCATCCATGCATTCTTTTGTGCTCGGATTATAACACTGTTAGGAAAATTTTCCTTGGGTACAGTTTTTCTGTTTAAAATAATAAAAGGTGGCAATTTGTTTCCATCGGCAGTTATAGACAGCATTACAGTAATTCGTGATTTTTCATATCCAGTATATAATATTTTAATTTGTTTTTCTTCTTTTTGGTTTATTGTATAATTTCTTGGCATATCAAAAAAAGATTGCTGTTTCATCAGCGTTTCCAATTTGACAAACAATATTTGTGCTCTTTTCTTAAATTGATTACATGATGCTGAAAACTAAGAAGTTTATCTCATAATCTGTAGGCAATTTTTGAGTTATTGTAGTTCTTTTTTGTAATGCTAATCCTTCTCATTTCATAAAATTTTCGCACCATCCACGACTTGCTTTAAACATGACACCACTATTTTTAGCACACTCTTTAGCTTTAACCATAACTATATCTCTTGTCACTGGTAAACCTTTACTACGTAATTCCTTTATATAAGTTAAAACAGCTGCATCAATTGCAGGATATCTTCCTTTTTTAGGCTCAGATATGATTTTCTGTGTTTTTTACATTAAAATGACTTTTCCTTCATGGCTCTCCAATGATGCACATTCTTTTCATCAACCGTAAATTTTTTACCAGCTACGCGATTTCCAATTTCTTCAGTGCACAATATAACTTTTCTTTTGAATTCTGCATCATATGTAAAGCGTTTTTTCATTATTAGTGAATATCGGTAATAAAAAACTTAAAATAAGGCAGATACTACTTGATTCTACACAGCAACTGGATTAAATCAGAAAAGAACAAAAAAACTGTTATCAATGGTCCACCGAATAAACTGCATCAACGGTCGTAATACTATGCGCATGAGCAAAGATCCGATTGTTGGGGAATGGGAGATCGGTAGAAATTAAAATATTTGCTTTGAATTTTAACCGCACCCAAATTTTACATCTTAAAAATCCAAATAAAAAGTTTAGCTTAAATTCAAAGTAATACGGTAGCTTATAGAAGTATTCATTCATGTCATCCTCTTTACAATTTAATTATATACTGAACAAAACATTGATGTCATCCTCTTTACAATTCATTTATATATCGAACAAAACATCAATACGGGATCATTCTTATTTTCTCATATCAGATCAGTGGTAAACATATTTAGATTAGATGATGACGTCATTATCTAGGACAGCTCTTCCGGAGGACGGTTTCCGATTCTAAACACATGATTGCTAACTACTACAATGGAGAGTGTGGAAGTAAGTCAACTCTTAAACTAAAATATAATATGTTAGCTAATATTGAAAATATCGATAAATAATAAAAGAGTATAATAAAATAAAATAGAACAGGTCAGAGTTAACTTCCTCACAATTTGTCGCTGATGATAGGATTGAATCAAGTTGATACAGTTAGAAAGTTGAATGTGTCAAGATGATAGTAACAAAGCTATGGAAACAGTTTTCAGATACAACAGAATAATGATGAAACCAGTGTTCTGCTGTAACCACTCATACTATAAGATCTAAAATTGACAATTAACTGCAAATAACCACTGAGCAGCAAGAATATGCCCCAATCTCAATTTTGTTCTTAACTCACTGAAGACACTACACTGAAAGGAGATTTTCAAGGCAAACTGTGACCAGAAGACTTAATAAAGGCCTTTATTATGCTAGGAGATCAGCAGTCTTCTTGTTCTTAATTCAGTAAAGGATGTATTTGAATGGTGTCGACAACATTTCACTTGGAAGATTGACATGTGAAGTAAAATTCTATTCACACATAAATCCAGATTTAATCTTCAATCTAATTCCAGAAAGACTTACTGAAGAATTCAGAAGAAGATAACATCAAACATTAAAAAAATTAATCATTTTAGAGATGAAAGTCTATTGGTATGGGAAGAATTGTTATCAATGGTTACATAGATCTCTGCATCTTTGAGGGAGGCATTATGAATATTATAGAGATGAGATCCTTGAATACATTCTTCAGTTTGCAACTGAAAGATTCATACTGGTAGATAACAGTGCTCAACTATATATTAATCCACAAAGCAAGACACCATAATCATTGTCTTTTGAACTAATATTTTGATGAACATGATTTTTCCTATAATATTTTGAAATTTAACTCTAGATTGTTTTAAAAACTGAAATATTTTTATTTATGATTATATGTTTGAACAAATTAATAATGTTTCAAATTCATGAAGTTCTTGAACTGGATGAATTTAAAATGGAATTTATTGAATTTCCATTTAAAATTTCTTCTAGATATCTTTTGTGTTTATAACTTAACTTTTATTTGTCAATATAGATATTTTAAATACTATATGTACTTATCATTATTATTCAAATATTAAAATATAGTAATTATATTTTAATTATCATAAAAAGATTTCATATTTTCATAAATCAATACATCTATCCCACTTTTTACACAGTGGATTATTTTTGAAAAAATACTATATAAATAAATATCATGATAAATCAAGACTAACATTTGATTATAGAAATGCCCATTTCTAAACAAATGTTTAATCTCTATTTACACAATTTTTGTTTACACAGTATTTTTGCAGAATCAATCTACCATGTAAAAAGTGGGAATCAATAAGTGTATTTTTAATTTTCTAAATACTTACAGTCATGGATATAATATCAACTTTTGAATGTGACATAACTTTAGGATGTTGTACTTTAACTGCAACTACTTTTCCATTATGTAAAACAGCTCGATGAACTTGAGCCAAAGAAGCAGCACCAACAGGTTCTACCTCAAATTCTGAAAATATATCATTTGGCTAAAAATATAAAAATAATAATTTTTTATCTTGTACATTAAATATTATTTATTTTGTTATACACTTAAAATTTTACTTACTTCTTTTCCAAGATCTTCTCTCATAACTTGAAAAACTTCTTCTATAGAAGATTTTGGAGCATTGCTATGAAGAACTCTGAGAGTAGATGTATATTCTTCAGGTAATAAATAATCCATAGCTCCAACATGTTGTCCAACTTTTATAAATACTCCTCCATTTTTATTGCATAAATCTAATAAAAGTTTTGCTGCTCTTAAGTGTGCCTATCAATAAAATAATTGAATAAATATTATTTCACATGAATTTTAAATTGTAAAATTAAAAAAAAATAAAAATAATTAATGAATACAAAAATACTTCAACTGACTTTTGACATAATATCATTACGTTGACATGAATTTGAATGAATTCCAAAAAGAGAAAATTTATAATCAATGGCTATTTTTGATACCTATAAAATTTAAAATTTTCAATTATTAATAGTAATATCAATATTTTTCTCGAGTTATAAGCGTACACGTGCTCTCAGGCATTTCAGATTTATAATATATATAGATACAGATAATCAGTACGTTTAATGATTAAAAAAAGCTATGATCAAAGTTATTTAATACAATATTTAAATAAACTGCATTTATGTTATCAAGTTCCTTTTTCTTTGTTTATTGAATGAAATATTAAAAAAAAAAAAAAACATTATGACTTGTTGATTATATATGGTTATATATAATCAACAAGTCTAGATAACCAATATATGGTTTATATTCAAGACAGCCTATTTTTAATCAAATACAGTATATGGAATTTATAAAAAAAAGTGGTAAAGAAACTAAATAACTCTTTGGACATAAACGTATGGGGAATAATAACAGCATATCAAAAAGGGCAATAATTATGCTAGTATAATCTATAACTCAACTATATAAAAATTAATAAAAAAAGTTGGTAAGAGAACAAAAAGGAGAATAGCATATAGAAGGCAATCAATGTTTTTTTCTAAATTAAGAAATGAAAAAAATGCACAAAACATCATGAAGAGATCAGGAGTTTATACTATTCCTCTATGCCAGCATAAAAAAGTTGGTAAGAGAACAAAAAGGAGAATAGCATATAGAAGGCAATCAATGTTTTTTCTAAATTAAGAAATGAAAAAAATGCACAAAACATCATAAAGAGATCAGGAGTTTATACTATTCCTCTATGCCAGCATTTCTCAAACTTTGTTCATTCACAACCCCATTTTTCATTACGAGATTTTTCGCGACCCCAGGTATTAAATATGAAATAAAACATACAAATACATAAATCATTTATACACTTATTAAGATAAACACAATCAGCCAACTACATTGAAAATACATATGTTGTCATACGTTAAATATTGGACGTTTGTGAAATTATATATAAACTGAAATTCAAGTACAGTATTTGAATTTAATTTTTGCGACCCCAGCATTTCGCTTCGCGACCCATAGTTTGAGAAACGCTGCTCTATACAATTGTCTGATGGATAAACAAAAAGAGTTTATATGCAGGATGGCAAGAAATTTCACGACCAGATTATGAGAGCATTGTGCTGACATAAAGTTAGAAAAAGATGTGACTGCCCTATTAAATAGGGAATATGAGAATGATGTAACAATCAAATGGGATAATACATATATTTTAAGTTTTGTTGATAAAAATGTCCAAGGAAGCAATGTGGAGGCTCTCAAAATAGCAAAAGAAGTTTAAGTTGTAATGTTATTAATGAAAATATCCCTGAAGAGCTTCCCACATCATAAGAATAGTGAATGAAGAATTTTCTATAACACCTAGCAAGAAATGTACAGTCTAAGACAAAAAGGTTTTGACATCTACTGTAGGGACTGCATTAGAGGAAGTATTTTCAAGTGCGAAGTCTGGAAAATCTCTGCACAGCAGCTTGTAATGAAATAGACTGTTCTTACTGTTAGAAATAGGGGAGTCGTGAATATTTCACTGAGGGGAGAATTTCTATGACGTACTTGACATGAGTAATGCGATCTGTATTCGAAGAATTTCTATGACGTACTTGACATGAGTAATGCGATCTGTATTTTTCTTTCACTTTCTATTTTATAAAACACAGAAGACAATTTTATTTTTTATGCTCTTTGCAAGTTATAAAAACTCTGTATTGAAAAATTAATGTCAATATAGTTTAGATTATTATATAATGTTTTGTTTTTTGTTCTGTGAATATAGAAGTAAAAATTTTTAAGTTCAAAATGTTATTTCGATATGATTTTTTCATATAAAATTTTGTTTTTAATTGTAGATAAAAAATACACGTTAAAGACAAAACTCGTTTGTTTTTAATTGTAAGATAAAAAATACACATTAAACACTTAAAAGTTCCATATTTTAACTATTATCAGTTTTCATATAAAAAAATATGACTGGTAATACATAAACATATTATTTAATGGGCAAAGCCTAGAGCTTTGGTGGAGTTGAAAAATAATTTTTTTATATAATTTGCTATTCTTCAAATTCTTAATATTGAAATATATTGTTGTGAAACATTATTATATGCTAGATAATGATTATAGAATAGCTTGAGAGAGTTGACTTTAACATGTTTACAGATTCCAGGTTATGAAGGATGCATGCGTGATGCACCCTTTCGACGTAGTAGGTGGCATTTTGAAATAATTTGCACTCAACTTGAACAATCTAGTTCAAGCCTTTAAATACAGTATTAAACGACACTTTGGCATGCAACGCATCTTATTACTTAATAATTCAGTTATTGCCAGTAAAGTTACGATCCTAATTTATTTCATTAATATTTTTTATGCTACTTATTGTATAAATAAAAGTTAAGAGCAAAGCATAGCAAACGAAATCTTTTTTTTGCATGTAAACGCTTAAATATGCAATATTCTTATCACTCCCCGTTGCTAATCAACCTATGGAATAGTTTAACCGACACTGTAGCCTACACGATCAACAACTGAAGTAATTACTCAATCAGTTTTTTGCGTATTGTACGAAAGCCGAACCTTTTCCGCTGATGTCAAAATCTTTTTGTCATAGACTGTACATTTGAATGTATAAATCATAGAAAATTTATTAATATGCATCTAGAGATTTTTAAAGTACTAAAAAATTTTTATTATGTATTAAATATTTAGAATTTAATTTTAGTTTGTTAAATGTATAAATAATAAGCTTTTTAAGAAACATACAATGTGAAACTCGAATTGTTCTCGAAAAAAAAAAATGTTATAAGTTAGTTTTAATGGATTCTACTGACGATAGTCTGAGTAGACTGAAAACATTTTAGAATAAAAAGTTTATTTCTGCAATATTATGTTTGTTGTGTAATTAGATTGTTTTAAAGGCAAAGCAAATTTGTTATATTAAAAGTTAAAATTTATATTTTATACTTACATTTGATACACTATTTCCCAAGCTGCTTCCAAGAATAACAATCAATTTACCTTTGTGACTGATAAGAACAGTACTTTCTGGAGTTGTTAATAGATTTCCATCTGGAGCAAAAGCAGTTTGATGTGGAATATTGATGCTTTCTGGAATAGCACCACGAATAAAACTGTTCTTTAATTAAAAAATATAACTAACAGAATTTTTACATAATGATTTCCAATATACAATGAGAACAAAAAAAAATCTTTATATTATTTACAATATTTTTTAGTAGTTAAAACATTATCATTGTAAATAATAATAGTAGTCTATATTTTATATCTATTGACAGTTTATCAACTGTCAAAACATATAAAATATCAAAATACAGTGCAAAGTCGCGAATTAGAACGAATGCAATACTAATAATTATAACTAAGCCTAACGGTTAGCGACTCTGCAATCCAGAGTTAGGCCTGAGCTCAGGTCTTTTTTAAGTTCTAACTTAACTATTCTAAATAATCTAACAACAACGTAACGTCTAACCGACGAAACGAAATCGGAACTTACAACTAAAAGTGCCGATTAAGTGTTAGAACTAGAACGAACAAAACGATGTTAGAAACTTTTGCTAAATAAATTGAAGAAACTCCTGGACAAAAAGTGTTAGAAACTTAAATACTAATTGGAATAAATTCGCAGCTCTTTCCCTACACGACGCTCTTCCGATCTAAACAAGTTAAATAATAAAATATTAGAACTTACACTAATAAATTGAAGAAATCTTCAAAAACAAGTTAGACGCTAATAATTAAAGAATTTCTCAAAACAAGTTAAATAATGAAAAATTATAATTTAGACTCTAAAACACGTACAAAAGTGTTAATAAATGCTTTATTGAAACTCTAATAAAGCAACAATCAAATGATCAACAAAACTTGTTTAATCTAATTCAAATATCCAAACTCCACAAGAAAAACTTTAAATACTACTAAATTCTACTACCTCTACCTCCGATACAAACTTCAAACAATAGTCGATCCTTACAAGAAACTCAATTGTCACTTTCGCCAATTTTACGTCTGGATTCAACACCTCTCGTTATCAAACAGCACCTCAAAAACTTGTTGATTGCATCAATCTTTTATACAGGTGACTTACAATCCCGCACTTCGCTCATTTGCATACTTATACGTAACAAGTTCAAAATTATTAGTTTACAGAGTAATTCATTCATGTCATTATCTTTACAATTAATTTATATATCGAACAAAACACCGATATGGATCATTCTTATTTTCACATATCAGTTTCAGTGGTAAAATT